>JAVQJG010231799.1:0-31148 GCA_036024015.1 Craterocephalus amniculus | reverse complement strand
TTGCTGCTGTCCAAATTTGAGCTGTATAAAGGTAAATCCTCTCAATGTGTGTTGTCCAACAAAGGGCCCCATGTCAGCCTTCGCCTAGGGCCCCAAACTTCCTAAATCCGCCACTGGCGATACATGCTAGCAAGCGAATGTAAACACACTGGTCGTTTTGAACGTTCACGGATGGAACAGCAAAGAAACACTAGAAAGCATCAGAGGAAGAGAGGAAACTTAAGGAGAGCCAAAGAACAGGAAGTGATGAGACAAGAGTATTGCAAAGGAATCTTTTTAATGTCTGGAGAGGCTCACAGTACAGGTTGGATGCAGGATGGACGCAGAATTAACCGTCGACAAAGGCCGTATCACTGAGAAAATCACTAAATAACACCGAAAATAATTGTGATTATGGCAAAAAACTTTTTTTTTCTCTTCCTTTATTTGTTGTTTGATATGTTGTTCAATGTTTTAAGCTTTAAATAGTGATGCACATTTGGGTATTTCATAATTTAGTAGAAATAAATGAGCATCACAAAAAAATGTCAAGTATGGCAACTGTGAAGCACCTCCATCCATACACAACCCCAAACATGTAATGAGTTAAAAAAGATGAGAATGGCAATCAGAAGAATGACAGAAGGCAGAAAATCATCAAACACATTGTCATTATGGATAAGGGCGTGCGTGTGGGAGGATGCTTATCTGCCAGCATCACACTTAATTAGCAAAGACAGTGACATGTATAACAGCAAGTGCATGATTAATATCAGCGCATCAGATATCAGCCGGAAAACTTATCCAAAACTCATGTTGAATCGTTTAATCAAGTTAGATGCTGAACACAAACACGGCTGCGTCTGCGAGGAGAGGCCAGATAAAATGAAAAGCAGCGGGGAAGATAAAATGGACTGGAGTTCAGCCTTGTGTGGTTGATTTTAATGAGCTGTGGCACTTTTATTATCATTATTAATTAGCAGTTTTCAACCAGCGGGGTGCGATCAATAAGGTGGAGTGAAACAAATTTCAATGGGCCATTGGAATCAATCAGAAAGAGTTTTTATCTACATAACTGCCAGTACGCCGCGCTCGTTAGGCCCAACAGTGGGAGATGAAAGATTTGCAGCATTTTTAATTGGAACAACGTGACTGAGCAGACATTTTTCTTCTGCTAACTTCTAATCTCTGCAATTTTTCGCTTTGTTCAGCCTGTATTGGTCTTTTTTTTTCCTCTTAAGAAGAACATGCAGTGTATGTTGGATTTTTACTTGAGGATGTGTGCGTGAATCACACTAAACACGCACATTTACTCTCTAATCCTTCTCACCTCTTAATCAGACAACCATTAAAATGGGATTAGAGACTATCTGCTGAAATTCCACATTTCCAAGCGGGAGATGTTGTCCTTCTTTACTAAGCTGTGATTTCCCTCATTGGGAAGCGACACAATCCCTAAGACTTGACACTGAAAGCACATATGAGATTCCAGTGTGTCTAAATGTGGTGACTATAGGTTCCATACTTTAAGCGTAAAATAGTAAAGCCGTCTATTGTCTGCACTAACAATTGGTGTGTCTTGTTGAATTATACATGAAATGTGTCTTTAACTCTTCCTAAAGGTGGAATTCTCCTCAGATATATGGCGAGGAAGGGAAAAAGATAAATCTTCAAACAAGGACAGCCATTTTCCCCTCCCCTCCAGAGAAAAATCAAGATTTTTCATACCTCCTGTTCGCGTGGATTACCCACGATAGAAGCAACAAATTGTCTACCGCTAAAGAGTTATTACGCAAGAAAAACATTTTATTAGATGCGGTGTGTTTATTTATTTATGGGGTGAACTCATTTCCTTCAGGGCCATTTGCCTCAACGATAAAAGAAATACTATGACAGTCAGGCAAGCTTTGGTTTATATTACGGGTCCAGCTGTAGGCGTTTGCGCTCAAACATGGTCTAACAAATTAACTGGCAAAGAGAAAACTAATTTCATAAGTTATTCACCACACTTATTCACCCATTGTAATCCACCAATTACCAAGAAACTGACTTGTTTGATTAGGTTTTGAGCCTTGGAGTTCACAATATCACACATGTTCATTGTAAATATACAAAAACTAATGATTCAGATGATTTCAATCACAATTCATGCTTATAGAGGAAGCAGAAAAATAAGTGACTGATAGCAGTTTTATAGGACATGAAGTTGTTTTAATATACACTTGCTCTTTACTTTTCACAAATAGATGCATAAATAAGTAACTTTGGAGCTTATGCGTCACAATTAGGTACATTTGAGTCTAGCTACCTATATAAATAGGAATTTCTCGATCCCAAATCATATTATGTTGGTGTGAAGGCTTCAGGCTCAGCCACACAAACGTGTTAACGTGCATTTAAAAAGTCTGCTTTCAGTTTGACTAACTCACTCATTGGTTTTCTTTATAGCCTCGTTCCGGCGTACTACTCGGACATATTTCACAAAACAGTGAATTACTCCTTTAAAACTTCATCGTGATCATCACACTCCCCTCTTCCATCCCTCTTCCTTTATTTCCCTCCCTCCCTCCTCCTTCCCTCACCTCCTTTCTGATGGTGGAGGGCTACTTAGCACACAACAGTTAATACCTGTCTAATTTATTAGCCTCCTGCCCCAGCCCTGAAGGGCCATTAGCAACACACACTGACACAGCAGCCCGGCCTGTGTCGTAATTTATTGTCTTATTACAGTGCTGCAGCGGCATCAATTAATTATCCATTAAAGCGCTGCTGTCCCAAGATTTATGGAGGGGACTGTGGGGGCTGGGGGACATACAGTAGGAGAGGAATGAGGGGGAGAGTGGTGATGAAGGAGGTGGAGGAAGAGAAGGAGGGTGAACCGACACACTGGAGAGAATAAAAGATGGATTGTTGTTTTTTGGTGGGCTTTTGGTTTCAAAAATTAGTTGGAAATAATATATAAGCTGAAAATGCTTAAAATAAAAACCTGTAAATGAAAGAAACATTGTTTTATTGTTACGCTATGAATCACTGTGACAGCTGAAATGTAATAAACAGAGAATGTAAAGCGTAATTTACTGAAGCAGCGGTTCTAATGAAGTGAAAAGAGGGAGAAAATGCAAAATGCCATGATATATTTTCAAAGAGCATCTGAGAAGGAAGCCAGCCCCTGTGGACATTTACGTCGTTGCCGTTACTGCTAAATAAATATGTTCACAGATACCAGTAAACGCAACCATAACTTCAACTCCGAGGACACTTTTAATGGAGTGTGGTTAAAAACTAGCACATTTCCACACCAGAAAATATTTACACGAACATCCAGAATGTATCCAAGCAACAGACACTAAATCACTAAATGCATTTAATGAGCATCCACTCTGCAGGCCTGCTCATCACTAACAAAGTGTTTTAGCATCTTTCAGCTCTTTGTTTTGGTTTTATGGCCTCTAACTCTTGTTCCTGCCACTTTGTCCAGCATTGTTTGTAAAACTCTTGTGAGCCACTTTACACAAACAGCTCAATGACAAGAGGAAAGCAGATGCTGAACATAGTCAAACATCAGTTCTACTTCATATTTCTGCGTCCAAAACACCATCGGACATGAATGGAGTCATTAAACCATGTAAATGATGAGCATGTGAACAGATGCAGCTACCTTTATTTTGAAACTTTTAGTCAGATCTCTTCATCGGCTTGTCCAAAGTTTAGCCTGGGGTCAGGTCCTGGGGGCTTTTTTTCTATTCTGCCTGCACTCATGAGCAAGACCCCAAGATATACGATATTTACCAAGGCAGGATCATATTTCTGCCCCAGGAAGGACACACAGCCCTTTTCTAGCTCAGGACCATGATTTCAAGTTGTTTTGAGATTCCTTCTTACATAATCAATTTATTCTTCTTCAGACTTATTTGTTCCACCTATGGCTGCATGCTGTCTCAGTAAAGAGGCAGAAAAACCTGGCCCACATCACATCATATTACTACCACTACTGTGTTTGACAGGTAGTGTTATCACTTTGCCCCACAAATATACCAAACGGAATCAGTTTCCAGGAATAAAGTAACATATAACAGTTTTATTTATGTCAATGCACCTTCTTTATCCATGTCTGACACTTTTGCAACAACCCTATTTCTGTAAACTGGAAACCCGAATTATATTTTACAGGGTGCTGGAGACCAAACATCAGTTATTAGACGAGTGGATTGCCAAACTCTATCGTCTATTGTACAGAATTATTGAGTTTTCAATTACATGATGGATGGTAAGATGCATTTAAATTTTAAGTCATTCATTCATATATTTCTAAATGTATTGTTTTGAGAATTCCTCATATTTTGCAAATTTGTTTAAGCTGGCAAATGACTCCTTGCATTATTTAGCATAAATTAGTAAAATAGGAACAAAATAAGGCACAAATAAGATAATTTTTACTTGAAACCGCAGTTAAACACCAACGTCAGCTCTCCAAAGGAGTTGCAGTGTCTGTATGAAACATTTGTTTCATTGTACAGCGACTATTTATCCTTTGTGTGCAAAAATAGAAACAGTCCTGCCCTCAAAACTTTCATGCATGAGACATACACTGATGCATGCATGATGTCAACATTTCCCAACGTGCTCCCCCCCAATCTTCACCCCAACGAGTATCTTCCACCCAAACACAATTTGTAGGGAAAATAGAGTGTTTTCCAGCGCTGACAGGAAGAATGGATTACCTCCATTACACTTACAAGAAACACATTCTGTTGAGATGAAAGGGTTGTAAATTATTGCAGACGGAGGCGCTGCTAACAAGTCTGGTGATCCGGGGCTAATGAGGTTCACATTCGCTAACTGCATCCCGGCATTGTGACAAATCAAACGTACCCAAATGAGCATCATCATCACTGCAGTCATCATCACAGCATGGTTGCTCCACAAGGTCTTTATAGGCAGAGAGAGATCTCTCTCTCATTTCGTAGAATTCAAGATGAGGCTCATAGTAATGTTAAATTATTGGCTAATGGATCAGTGTGCTGGGAAATTAACGCCTTGACCTCATGGTTGCACCTGTGGAAGAATCACTGCATGAGCAACAGGATGGCACACGTGTTTACAAATGTTCAGAGAGCAGTCCTGCAGCAGGATCCTCAGGCTTGTACTTTTTCACACACTGAGGATACATTTATATGTTCCCAAAGGATCACTCCTAAAGATTTGAATTCAGAGGTTTTGAAAGAGGCAAATTTACTATAGTTACAGTACAAGTACTACTCTGATAATTAGAATGTCCTAAAAAAGTGCAGCATTTCTGTAACTTAACTTCAAAGATTAAATGTACATAGAAAGACGAATAGTATGCAAATCAATATATTTCAGTTTTTAATGGTTTAGATTTTACTGATTAGGATTTGCAGCTTCAGAAAACTTCAAATTAAAAGACACAGATTTAGAATGTTGCTTTAAAATCCAAAAATGTCAGGCCTTTGAAAGTAAACTCTTGTATCTGTACACAATAAATGAAATGTCGGTTTCACCTTTTATGTTGAATTGCCTGAATAAAACAACTTTTCCAGCATATTGTAATTTTATAGAAACTTTACTTTGAATGGGACTTTTTAACGGTTTGAGGATTGAGGATAATAATTGGGGCAGTTTTCCAGAGGAATCTGTGCCCATTCTTGCTCAATATAAGATTTCAGCTCCTCAACAGTCTGTTTTTTGTCTGATTCTCCTCTTCATGATGCTTTATAAATTTGTAAACTACAAATGGAAGACAATAGCTTTACTTATCATGCTTCCATCACAGCGTAGACAGCCTTTGTCACGTTGAATCAGATTCCCGTTTTTACAAAAGCAGCTGAAACAATGTCCGACAGTGCCCGATGAGCAGGTGTTCAAAGACCGCTATTTCTGAACAGAGTTGATATCTGGCTTCTTCCTTGTATAGTTTAAGTTTATGGATGCAGTGATAGACTGAGTTGGAAAGTCAAACTTTATTTATAAATCACTTTTCACACAATCAGCAACACAAAGTGCTTTACCCAATAAAAACAACTTTCGCACATTAAGGCAAGCCTTCGCACACCCAAGTATATAAAATATCAATATAAAAACACACACCTTATAACTTCCTTTGCACCCAATTACACACGCACACACACAGGAAAAAGTAACAAACACATTTACCCCCCTTCCCTTTTTAAATGTGACCTAAAATCCTTAGTTTCTGTCTTTTAACTGAATGTAACACAAATATCTGGCTAAACAACTAAACATCTAGTTGTGTTGACGCTTTCATTTCACTGTGCATTCACTGTCCTGTTTTAAGGCTTTTTGAAATTTCCGTTACTCATTAGAATTTCTCCAAATCCCCTCCATTTTACTCTTGCAACCTTATTTTTCTCTAAATACAAAGTTAGTCATTGAAAACACTGAAAATCCGATTTTAAAAAAATAGAACTTTTCTAGTAATATCTTTTCTGTTTTAATTCTTACAAGGTAACTGTTTTTCAATCCCACCAAAT
This sequence comes from Craterocephalus amniculus, assembly GCA_036024015.1. NCBI lineage: Eukaryota > Metazoa > Chordata > Actinopteri > Atheriniformes > Atherinidae > Craterocephalus > Craterocephalus amniculus. The sequence goes on along the minus strand of JAVQJG010231799.1, from coordinate 24,657 downwards.
ACTCAGCTATCAGTTTAAAATTGGCCCAAAATTTTGCATTCTTCCTATTCCTCATCATCTTTAAAATAGGATTCTCCCAAATAAGAAGTTAAAGTTTAATGTTTTATCTCCCACATTTTATATTTCGCCACATGTTGATAAAAATTTAGTTTCTCTAATAAAATTCAACTTTTACCTCCTTCTCTTTTTAATAATTTCATAACCCAGCCTAATAATAAAGGTCCTACATGGATCACCCTGACACGCAAACGAGCATGCATGGATGATATAAAGAAGTATTTAAAGATTGGAAAATGCCTTTGTTTTCCTTTTTGTTTAACTTCCAACCTAACCAACCCTGACACCAACAAACCCATCATCAGTGTTTCCACGACAACAGCTTTATCAAGCCCAGAGTTCACATTCATACAAATGTGATTCCTGTGCCATTGTAATCTCTTTTCATCAGCCCAGAGACACGGTCGTGAGTACAATCACAACAGACTCACGTCCTTGGAAGGAAGAATATATACCGCCGTGAAAAAAATGGGATTTTCCTTCACACCTCAGTTGTGCGGCCGTCCCGTGAGTGGTGCAGGCAGGAAATGGGAATGACTGCTTCCTGCCTGAGCCAGCTTTGAAGGCAGCATATGAGGGAGGATCTCTTGGCGGGGCAGCGTTCCTGAGCTTTCAGCAGGCTCTTTGTAATGTGTGATTTACAGCTTCCCCCCTGCTGTTTCATCTGTGATTTAGTGTTTCCTGGTCAGATGGCTATCGGCTGCCTTACATGTCCGCTGTGGTCCAACAGGACACTATGTGGAAAAAAACCCAACAATGAGCACGAGGCCATTTGAATTTAAGGTTTATTACATCGATTTAAAATGCTCAATTGCCTCTTGATGCTGTTTTGAGAAAGTTGTGGATTTAGTGTCAGATGGTATGATTTACACTGAGCATAAACTGATTTGTTCTATTTATTTCACCAAGAATAATCACATTTTTTAAATGTTTCTTTAGTTTTAGAGGCTTTCCCATCAGTTTTCTGCATCTTGCCACCCATCTATGACACAGATGTTCCTGTTAATACTCAGCACTTTCCCTGAGTTAACCTCTGACCTTACCCCTTTCCCAACCTTCACCCTCACCCCAACCTGAACCCCGTCGTAACTCCTTAAACCTATAAATCCTAAACCAACCTTAAATTAAAGGTTGAGGTGATTCAGAGTTCATCTTGTCACTGGGAGTCGTAGAAAGCCTATTTTTCTGTAATCATTTTCTTAGCACTTCTAATCCACATCAAATTCATATGCTGTCAGTGCGTTTAGACTTTGTTATGTTCAATAAGTTGACAGAAAAGTAAAAAAAAAAAATCTGGAGATAACTGTCAGCTGGGAATAAACACAACTTCCCAAAGAAATGAAATGATAAAAAAAAAATCAGTTTTTACAGTTTTAGGTAAACTTCCTCAGTATCTTCTGAAGTTTATAGTCTCTTAACCATCATTGCTGGAGAAGAAAAGGTTTAAAAAAGACAAAGAAATCCTTAAAGGACAACCTCGCTTTTTTTAACCTGGGGTCTGCTGTCATCTTTCCTTTCATACATGTGAGTGATGGAGAAAGGTACGTTCAAGATCGCTCCAGTATTTAGCCGGGCAGGCCGCTAGCAGCACAGCTAATGGTAAGTATCGGGCAACTGCTCCGTAAATTTGCCCTAAAAATGTGCTTTTTTTTACCCCACTGAAGTGCTCTGATAGTCTCAACAAGTGTTCGAGAGAGGAGAAATGAACCAAAGTATCTGTAATACCTGGCGATTGCTATCGTTTGGTGTCAGGTAGTGGATTACTGGATAATCCCGCAAGAATGTGACACAAACAGGACACAGACACCAAAACATAACAAAAACAGACCCCAGGTTCAAAAAAAGCAAAATTCTGCTTTAAGATGGTATTGTATTTATTTGTTCATAGACATTACTCAAACTTTAAACAGTGGCTAGAAATGGTAAAAATGAATTAAAAAATAAATACACATATCTTTTTATATAATTTGAAATTGTTATAATCACTTACATATGGGTTTGTTGATAAACAGAATCAAATCTAATCTGAATCTAAAATATAAGATTCAATATAGTTATTTATATTTTTGATCAACTTTTTGAATTATATGAAATGTGAATCTGAGCTCAAGTTAATAATATAACTTGTTGGGTCTTTTCAAAGAACATCCAAACAAACATGATTGTTGTTTATGGGAGCTTTTTTTTAAACATTTTTTTACATTTTTTTGAAAGTTTAACCAAATACAGGAATGCTATAATACCATAGTCATGACTGACATTGTAATTTCATTGTGAGAGGCGGATAAAGGCATAATAGGCTTTGGTATTTGAGTGTAGGTCTAATAAAAGAAGCTAGACATAAAAGGATGGTTTAACAACAGGAACATTTTGCTGCTTTCTTCAGGATGTACAGAATGAGGTCACAACTCTACATTACACCTGATTCTCATTGTGTGACTGAGACTCAAACAATAGATTCCTTCGTGGAAAGTGGCATACAAAGCTTTGCGTATTACTCACTCGTTAGGGTTTCTCATCCTTGGTTTTAAATCTTCAAACTGTATTTGTGATTTCTTTTTCTCTGTAGGACACGGACTTCATTCATTGAATTCAAACCACTAGCAGTGTGGCCTTTTACTGCCCCACTTGATGACACAACAAATCATAACTATAACTTCCAAGGAAAAAAAGATTTTCTCTCACTAATCGGACTCCAGCACGGCTCAGACTTTCATCTAAAAGCTGAAATACAGTATACCACACCAATAAAGTTTATAAAATCTTGTATAACCCCCCTCTTGTAGTGTCACAAACAGTCTTTTCCCCACTCATTTATCTTGGTCTGTTTGGAGACTCAGCTTACATGATGGGATTCTCTCGTCTGTCAAACATTTTATTATTCTGCCTTTTATCAGGTGCGTATTCCGTCAATTTGAGAGCGTTGTCAAGATTATATGCTTACTCTCAAAACATTGCTCACACACAAAGAATACCTGCGTGCATGCAAATATGCTTTGTTTGCTCTAAAACCACCTCTCTGCTCCCAAATCCTGACAAATGCTCCTCTTTTGAGGTTGAACCCCTCCTCTTTGCAATCAGACCTTTTCTGCGTTCTCTCAAATTATCTTCTGGTGGACTGTTTTCTGCTTTCTGATTGTAGAGACATCTTGCCAAAAAGCCTCCTGCCAATGGAAAGACTGAGGTTTATTTGAATAATACTGCTCATTTACAATAAAAGCATCATTATTTAACTAATTTGTCAAACTTTTCCCGACTTTCGTTGTTCCTTCACAAGTCATTTTTTTTGCAAGTTCATGTAAAGTTGTAAGCCACTTTGAGCTAATGAGTCATTTGCAATATGACACCCGGTGCCTGGTATAAACACTTCACTGTAATATCTAAAGGATTCAAAATCTGTATTTAACCTTTAACAGTGTTTCGGAGCATTTGACAAATTTCCTCTGGACCATTTCTTTTCTCAATTAATTCAGAAAACCTGTAGATGGAAATCCTGACAATAAATAGTTTAGTTTTAATGCATACCAAAATCCATCTAGCTGTTGTAAGAAAACTTTTTCAAACTAATCCTGTAGTTTTTGTATGCTATACTCTCATTAATGATAATGTTATTATAACTATACAAATATAAGAAGATGACTTAATGTTTAATCTAGATCTAATACAGGCCTGCTATCCATTGTTTACATTGTTAAAGCTGCAACAGCTGTAACCTATTTTTTTCTAATAAACAGACCCATTAAAACCATGTTGTTTACAATGGGTCTGATGGTTTTTGGTCCCAGTTAATCGTTATCTGGGTGGGTCATGGCAAAGCCAGTTACTTGTGTAAACAACTCATTGTGTTCAGTAAATGTCTCATTCTTCCTTTGAACATGTTCAGTGAATTCCAGTCTGACGGCGTTAACATTATTTCAGAGCAAAACTTGTAACAAGATAATGTTTTTGTTGTTGTGGTGCTAAGATCACTGCTAACCTAGATGCTAACATTTAGCTCTAATATTGCACAACTTCTGGGGTGTTTTCAAAGGAGTTGGATGAAGTTTGATGTGGTCGATTCACTTTGCAGAGTGATGTCTTTTTTTTTTTTTTATATGTGAGGTTTTTATGTCCAAAAGTTATAACAATAGCTGCAGCAGCAACAGGTGTGCATGCTGCAGCTGAGAGACGGAGAGATCAGAAAGAAAACAATAAAAATTGTTGAACAAAATTGAACAAAGATTGTTCACCTTCTCTGAGTTTAGTCTGAAGCCTGAGAAAGAATGAAAGAAAAACTTTCTTACATCTTCATGGGGGAATTCAAATTGACCATCAGCTCACAAAAGTATACACACATGAATATATTTACGATGAGATATCGTTATTAAAATGAATAAAATAAGTACATCAGTGAATAGGACTCAAGTGCAATTAGAGTCTGAGTCAGACTTGAGTTCCCATCTCTGGTGTGCATCATATCTGGTTTTCTCTTGGCTGGGGGGGACTTTTGGCAGGATCATCTCTCTACAATCCAAGAATGCAGAAAAAACTTTCAACCAAAAATTTTCAGAGCACACAAAAAAGGTCTGAGTGGAGAGAGGAGGGGCCCAAACTCCACAGAGGGACTTTGTAGGAGTTTGAGAGCAGAAAGGTCATCATAAGAGCAAGCAAAACATGCAAGCAGGGACTGCTTGAGTGTGAGATCTGAAAATTAAAACAATGATTTATGCTTCTGAATTGCTAAAACAAAACTTGATAAAGTGGATTTAGTTGCCATCTGATTCTGTCGTTTAGCTGAAATATCTTAAAATATGATATAATTTCTACTTGTAAGACTGTCAAATCTTCTGTCAAATGTTCAAACAAATGAGACCCACTGAAGCACCTGAATGACATTATTCAATGCACATACATGAATGCAATGGTGCTGGAGGCATCGTGTACAGTTCCAGTCTGATTTTATTTGGTGTTAGTCTTGCTTTTGGTTATGTTTGAGAAACATATGTAGGCCTTGCAGCTTCAAGGTTTTAATATTCATGGAGCACTGCTACGGTTATGTCACATAGATTTTCTCCCACACAAAATATCCAACATTACCATCTCTTGGTTTCTGATTTTGAATTGTGACACAAATACATTTTTGAAACATGGACAAATATGCCTATAGCATGTTGCTCCATCATATTCATTTGAAACCTTTCCTAATCAATAACTTTACATTAATAGCTGCATGCACAGGAAAGGGTATTGCATCTGAAGTATAATGTATCCAGTAGGGTGTATGCGTGCAGGAAGGTGTGGTTGTGTGTGAAAGAGTCCAAGGCCAACCTCGTCCTGATCCCTCGCTCTCATCACGGCAGTGTCTGTTTTTAATCTGGGCCAGTGATTTATGGAGGAGCCCGGACTGTGTATATCTCCTCACTTCCTTTCATTTCTCAAATGGTTTGTGCACCGCAGGATGATAGATTTATCTACACACAACCCCTGCATGACTAATTAACTCTCAAATATCAGGGCCAGATGTGGAACGAAAAGACGGACCCCAGAGTGCTTTTTCCCCGTTCGACCTGACTCTTTCATTTTTGCAACTGTTGCTTGTGATTTTTCTTCGTCTTTCCCTTTTCTCAACACTCAGCTATAACTCTGATGGTAATATGACAGGGTGTTTTAGGGAAATGTAAATGCTGTACTGCCTGAAACAACAAAATGGCACAGTTGATTGTTTTGATTTTGAAGGCAGCTAAAATAAACGTGTTTTTCTGGTCCTGTATTTCTTTTTTAATAGTTTTGGTTCGTTCCACACATTTTTACATAAAATGAACAACAATGCAACATTGTAAGCATGAAGTGGAGCATAGAGATGATGCAAACTGCTCCTGATGCAATTAGAACTTTTCATGGATGCTATTTAACTAGATTGCAACTTTATATTTTTAAAGAAAAATGCCTTTTTAGGAATTGAAGCATCTTTAAACTAGTTAGTTGCAGGGATATGATTGTAGCAGCAGATAATGTAGTTACAGCCAACAATGTTGCCTAATATCGGACAATAATGTAACATTTTCTGAATCATGTAATAAACTTATTACATTAAAGGTAAAATGTTATTTATTGGCTATTACTACACTACCGATTTCCCCCACTATAGGGGGACGTTTATAACAGATGGTGCCAAATGTTCATTTAAAGGCCTCGCCTGAACTGAAGTATTCAAACAGACTTAAAAGGCTTAAAAACATCTTTACAGTACAGGATTAATGCTGATGACATTGTTGCATTAATTCATGTTAAAGGACTCAGTAGGCGTGATACTAACGACAGGTTGGAAGAACCAAAACATGAGCTTGAATCAAAATAGAAACTGCAAGAATTCCTTTAACAAGAAGGCCAACAGAAACACGAAAAAGAGGCAACCTCATGTAAAGAACAGGAGGCAACATCAGTAAAATCCAGGCAATAAGAAATGTAAAGTTGGAAAAAAGAGAAGCTTTTTTTCCTTCTAGCATAAACCACTTCACAAATAACATAACATTGTTGATCTCAATAAGAACTTTAAAATTGGGTTAAATGAAATATTTGCACCATGGCTGCACATTTAAAACATACAGAATGGGGCATTTAGATGATCATCTGTCAATTCATTTCTCTGTAACTAACTCATCTTTATCTATCGGTCTGCTGTGTCACGCTCTATGTGTCACTACTGATCCAATGGTAAAGCCACTAACAGCGGAAGTTTGCATGTATTATTTACTTTAGAGCATAACAACTAGAACTCACAAAGGAAATGCAGTCTCATTTCTCTGATTTACAGCCTTCTTCTGTGACTCACACTGAGCCCCGTTGCACCTGAACTAGCGCAGTTGGAGGAAGGTTCATTTTGAAATGCTTTCTTTGCAAGCTGTGATCGAAGATTTTGCCTTTTTATGCCTGGAGCCTTATGAAAAAATGTCCAACCGTTGAAGTTATGCATATGAGTTCAGCTTACTAAGATGACAAAAGTGCCCAGTTTAACTTTTGTGTTGAATACATTGTTCAGTAACACTTATATAGTTTTTTAAAAGATTGCATCAAATTAAAAAAAAAAAACAGTGATCTGACAAGTTAGAGCCTCGTTAGTACTTAGCTGGATGTTAACAAGCTCTCTGTGATGGCACACCTTTTCACTTCTACCTGTCTAGTTTTAATGTGTCAGCATGCACCATTTGATAGACTGGTGCATGTATATTAAGATAATTAATGTAGGAATCACTGAAGCAAACACATGACTGACACAGTCTTCTTAGCTGCTAGACAAGTAGTTCTCCTTTAAGTACTGTTCACACAGTCCTCATTTTTCTAACACTTCAGTCAGGCTGTCTGTTCTGTCAGGATTGATGATCTTTGATGTTAATCCTCACTTTGAAAAAGACAAATGACATTTTTCAGCTCCCTCCCTCTTTTTTCCTGTGTTCCTGCAGGTTTTTTTTCTTTCTGAAAAAAGGTTGACGTTTGAACTTCGGGGTGAGATCAGAAAAAAGGAGGTGATGGGTAAACTTCTTCCGGGCAGATTCACCTTTTGAGAAAAAAGAAAAAAAAAGCCAGAGGGCCCTTCTGACATGCTGCCATGAGTGATGTGTGATCTGTACAAATTTCAAGACTAATAAATCTACCTGTCAGAGGAGGGAGACTTGAAAGCACCGCTGCCCTGCGGCACAGCTTAAATGCAACTGCTGTTGATGAAATTCTGTAGGCCGAAGAATTACAGCTGTCAGGAGAAAACGCCTACATCAGATGTGATGGCTCGCCTGGCTCCTTCTCCAACCTGCTCTCTGTTTCCCAAAGCCTGCATGCCCCCCCCCCCCCTATGCTTTTTGCTACAAATGCAAAATATGCAACTCATGAACTTTTAAAAACTGGCGTGGGAAATATGGCTTCTCCAACGTGCGGCAGGACGTTGTCTGCACAGTTTCTTGTTCCTTCTCACAACAAAACCCATTCTGGAAGGAACAAAGCTAAATCATATCACACACAGCTGTTTTGCCTTTTCATCACAGAGGAGCTCTATTTTATTATTGCTTTGAAGTTCAGCCAGTGAGAGACATATTAACTGCGGGTCCATGACAGCTATAAACATCAGCTCACCCATTCCATCATCTGAAGAGAGAGGCATAAACCAGCTGAGCGTGTTGCTGTATTTATGGGTAAACGAGTGGAAAAGCCATTGCTCTCTCTAATCTGTCATAAAGGGGATTTATGGTTGTGTGCTGAGAGGACCTTGTTCAGTCTGTGTATTGACTCATCTCATGCACATGAGGTCTGTGAGGCCAGCAGCTAACCAGACTCCACATCAGTGAACAAGGAGTTTAATATATAAATGCATATGCAAAAAAAAACTGATTTTTATTATTTCCATTTGAAGAAAGTGGAAAATGTATGGGAGGTTTTTTTTGTGAAACTTCATGAGTTTAAAGTCATGCAATGAGGCTGCATTCAAGACAAACATGGTTATCAGCATGCAGCTCACATGCTAACAGGCATAATTTGGACATTATTTTTCATCTTTAGATTAAATTAAAAGTTTAGTAACTTCTTTAATTTGAGACCTGAAAAGAGAAATGCTCCTACTGATGCTTAATAAACATGTTTCTAGTTCATCCTGAGGGAATTTTGAATCATTTAATTTAATTACAGTTGTTATTGAGATATAAAGCATGTTCAGAGTTATTATATAGGAGTCATAAATTTAAAAATTATTATATAAAATCTTGCATATGCAGCAAGTTTAACCACGGTACTCACCCTGAAGGTGCCTTTTATTTATGCTTCCATTGAATTAAGTACAATGTAAATCTTTTAGATAAACCTTATCTCCAAATGACTGATTTATAAGTTGTCAAATGATCTCTGTGGTCAGGTGTTCCCTGCAGCATCGCTCACTTTCCAAAACATCTAAAATTACAACCAGTTTAATTATTTTCATTTTGATATAGTTTCAAGACATAAAGTTGACCAAAAAATAAAGGATTGATCTCAACAAACCAAAGTCATATGTGATATCATCGTTAGAAAAATGTGTAGTGTTGCCTTGCACAGCTATTTTTATATTTTAATGGCCAGCTTTACTTACACATTTTTGCTTAATTTGGAATATTGCCCAACAAGGTGAAGAATCTCTTCTTTTAAACATCATTAAAAGAGGCTGTTTACTTGATTTTTACCTGTTAAAATTAGCTTCTGTCTACGATCAAATATTTTGACACATCAAAAGAAGTGAAATACTTTTTTTCTCTATAATTTTTAACACCAAAAAAATGTTAGTACGCAAATGAGATGGTCAGAATTTTTTTAATTATTAGGCCAGAACTGTAGTTTCAATGAAAACAATCTTATCAATGATATTTTTGGTTAAAACAAGACTAAATTAATATTTTATCCAGCTGCTATTTTGAAGCTTTACTGGTTGGACAATTTGAAGTTTTCCACAAAACATTTAGTTTTCAAGCTTTTTTAAAGCAAATCTTTCAGGCGTAATGGGTTAAAACTTGAAATGGAGTAAAAAAAGGAGTTGGCAACCTGTGGAGAGGGATTTTGAAACGCTGACATGATAAACACACCAAAGATGGAGTCGATGATGAAGGCCGTTCTGTTTTCTGTTTTGCTGCCAGCTTCCCTGAAACCTCAAGCTGTAATCTGATTGCAAAGTGTGGAAGGAAAAAACTTTGAAGGCATAAACGTCGAGTTAATCTGTATCTCTGAACTTACCGCCTGCCTGTCAATTAATGGGAGGGGCTGCCAAAAAACAACATAGGTATAATTTAGCATGACAGCCTTCTGGTGGCAGCCGAGGTGAAGAGTTCACCGAGAGAAACAGACGCTCTGTGTGTGTGTGTGTGTGTGTGTGTGTGTGTGTGAGAGAGAGAGAGAGAGAAAAAGACACAAACAGCAGCAGACAGATTTACTGTATACGCTGCACATTGATGTTTAGCAGTAATACTCCAACCATTGCAAAGGAAGAATATGAGTTTGACAGGCTGCTAAACACAAGTGTGATTGTTCAGATTTGGGCACAGAAAGGTCAAGCAACTGTAGCACAAGCACATCTATTCAAAGCTTTCAAAAATCAAGTGTGACTATTCAACAAAACTTCTTTTATTTCAGTCCTAACCCCATAACATTGAACCTACTATCTCTTATTCTGTGAACTGACACAACGGGAATGTCTTTTGACAAGGGTGAACAGAACTAAAGCAGAGGATGACCCAGGGCAGGGCCAGGACAGACTAGACCGGCTGCGCGGAGCCCTGGAGGCATACGCTGCGGATCCATGACGGTCAATGGGGCCGAAGAAAGAGCAGAGGGAGGCCGCGAAGAGTGCGATTTGTGATAATGGATTCCCACATTTGGTCCATCAAGGTTCTGATGAGAAATGGGACATGGCAGCAGCTTGGCACTGAAAGTAGAAAATCTGGTTTGAAGCGGGGCGTTAAGCGGGCTGCTGACTCTATGCTTGGTGGCAGCCGCTTGAGGCTTGTGCAGGGGATTTTGTGAGACCTCCCCAGGTCAGAGCGAGGAGTGGAAACACATGGTTTCAATGTGTCTGTCATCTGCGGCGCTCAGAGTGCAGAGCTGTCCTCAAGTTTGCATCTGTATCTGTAATTATTTATGGTTAGTGAGGAAATAGTGAAAAAAAAACCCAAAACTTTCTGAGTTTGAGATGGAAATCTGAAGAATTTTGCCATTTACGACTTTAAACACACTCTTTGTTTTTGTGTGTTTGAACTAAATTCCTGTGGAGTTCACGGGTAATGCTGCCCGGGAGTCTGCAGAGTTGAAAATCATAAATTAGTTCAGAGCGAGTTGAAGACACAAGCAGCCACAGAAACTTTACAGGGAGCTTCAGGTCAGCAGGGAGCGGCTTGGTGGAGAGGTCAAAGCTCAGTCATTAAGACCACAGGGTCTAAATAGTACTCTACTCAAAAAAACAACACAAAAAAGACAACTTGTTTGAATTTTTGGGGACAAACTTGACTTTATCTTTAAGGATTCTTGCATGGAAAAGGATAAACCACAAATGAGGACCACCCTGTTTGCGAAACCACTCAAATTTTCAACATGTGTTTTCAAGAAATTACATTTTTACCATTGGGATTTAAGTTTTGCAGAGGAGAGCCTTGATCTGTATTAGTGTGGACATGTCCACATCTGTTTCTATTGCCCCAAGACAACACCTGCTGCTGACTCAGGTCTTTAGAATTTCATTCCACCTCTGACCAGCTGAAAGAACCATGATAAACTGCGTTAACCACTCCTTTTGTCAAAGAGTCCTGTACCGCAGTGAGTGAATTATAACCGGAGCATCTTTTATAAACTGTAATTTATGGCGATCTGCTCTGAAAACCATGAGCTGATTGAAGTAAAGCAGAAAACAGCAGCTCTTGGATTAAATCAAGATCAATGTTTGGTTTGATTTTGATGGGTTTTGGATGATGTTAAAAGTGATACTACTGAGCACACCAAACTGTCAAGAAGGAAGCTTTTTGTAAGTTGTATTCAGGGTTTAATTTCCAAGAAGTTGAGATAAACAAAACCTGAACCTGCTGATCCAGTCGTCCACGGTTTTTCTCTTTCAGTCTGAAACAAAACAATCCCAGCAAGAGCCCCTTATACGAGCGGTCACACACCGATTTGGGAGTGGTTTGTATGTGGTTGGAGTCAAGTTGATCCCACCAAGCTTTGATGCAACCACACTTTGCATGTTTTAGCCAAATGGCTCTTGTAACCAGGTGTGCTTTGCATGCGGGGATTCTAGATACACGAGTTACTTGATATTTCACAAACAGCACATACAAAGATTGAAAAGCTAAAGGTCAGAGGATGTAATCTAATAGTCTCATTCGAGAAGAAATACTTTTCCCTGTGTTTACATTCATGCTGACTTCCACGTTTATCTAAATATCCCTGCTTTGCTTCTCCTTTGAAGCTGATAATAATGTCAGGTGGGATTTTTCTCTTGGATGTTTGCTATCTAAAGGGCTTAATCCCCAGGTAAGGTCCCTGTGTTCTGCAACAAAATAAAAGATGAACCAGTCTCTGAAATACACAAGGTTACAGATGAAACATTAATTCATTTTTTTTCATTTTTATCGTTTACAGTTTAGAAGTAGTAAAAAGGGAAAATGCTCAAAGCAGAAGTTGGAGGGCGTGAGTGGTTCTTTCATAAATATCACAGCTTGTTAACAGTTTTTACAGCCATCTAAGAGGCTTCCAGAGCTTCTTTTCACGGTGTTTCATCCATTCTTTCCATGAAATGCTTTTAGCTGTGTGAAACTCTTTGACCGCTCTTCTGACGTCATGTACTTATGCACTTTATGGCAAAACCTGTGATGTCTGTGAGGTGTGTTTGCAGTCATTATCCTGTTGTAGAGGCTGGTTGTAATACTTCTTCCTAATTTTTCTGATCTTTAATCGACATCATTCTTCTTACTTAACAGGGAAAATGTACGGTGGCCAATGATTCCTGTATTTGCAGCACTCGTACTGTTCATATAAGCAGCAGTCATTTATAAGCTGAATGAACCCTAAGCATGATCAGTCTTCTCCTGTGCTTTACTGGATTTGCTTTCCATTCAGTTGTGCTCTTTTCTTAATTTTTTTCCTCCTCTTCAAACCACAGTCAAGAGCTTTTCTGCTGAACTTGTTTAGCAAATGCCTGACCGACTGTGTCAAGAATGTTGCAAAGACTTTGCTTCTGATGGCTGCACGAGGCTCGCGTTGTCCCGTTTACACAGTTCACCACCACAACTCCAGCTTCTGCAAAATCTTCCTTATAAAGTTTGCATGAAAAATGGTGGTTTTGATTTGCTTTTCCAGCAATCCTTCAAGCTGTTCTCTTGGAAAGTTGTCTTGGCATTCCAAAACCCCAACTTGACCTCCACTTTTCGTGTTAGCTGCCATTTTTCAATTACATTATGAAACAAGGAAATTCCTGAAAACACTGCTATCTTCCAGAAACCTTCCACCGCTGTATCACCCTCAATTAGTTTACTAGCCTTAGCTGCTTCAAGGAATTGAAGGATATTGATTTCTGGAACAAGGTTTGCATTTTCTGAAATGTGCGTAATAAGAAAAATTAGGCCAGAAACCCCAGTTTGATCAAGATTAAGCATTTTTATTTCTCTCCTTTCCGGTCTACAACTAAACAAATGCAATAATCTTGTTTATGAATATTGAGAAGAGTATTTTATCTTTATTTTTATGCTATTTTCTGATGAGTACATTTTCTACTTTTACAGTAACAGAAACTTTACCCCAACGGTTGCATGTCTGTGTCTCTGCAGACATGCCATAGTGACGGCTGTGAGCGAGTGAATGCTTGTTTTGAACCCTCCCCCTTGGGCTTTTTCCTCTCCTATGTGCAGCCTTCCTTGAGTTGAGAGACAGGCCACAGTCTTTAAATTGCTCTTTCACCCCTCAGGCCATGTTCATGTGGAGATTCAGTTTAGGGTGTGACAATGAGGATCATCTGGCTCAAATCAGCCTAACAATCACAGTTCACTGCTCACAGACAGACGGATAGACAAGCTGGTCCAGACATGCCACAGAGAAACACTGACAGCATCATCCAGTTCAGTCTCTGTCTGCGTTCAGCTCATATTCACAAAGATGAGAAAGCTGACTTAATTAGGCTTCAGGAATGTTTAAAACACTGGAAAGCTTAGTGTCTTTTAAGTTGTGCTGGTGCCGACAGAGAAATGTTCCTCTTGTTGTCCTTATCAAGAGCAGTTCTTCAAAGATGATCAATCCAAATTCTAAGACAGAAATCAGAGTGACAAGGAGGATGAAACAGATCTGAAGAGCTTTGAGGACAGAAGTTTGCCATGAAAGAGGCTTTCAAAGCACAAAAGGCGTCTCCACTTCTGTTCTTTTGGTTTCTGTCCCCATTTACATTCTCAAAGATTAGCCAAACACTCATTCCGGCTCTGTCATACTTTAGCTTTGAGCGATGAACTCAGACTGGTGTCGTGACAGATTTCATGTACGACGCTGCATGCCTGTCTCCTCCAGTTTCGCCTTCTCTGTCTCTTTTCTGGAAGCACATGTTGCTAACGCAGCGTGGAGACCAGCTTCAGCACCAGCTACCCCGCCAGCATTTCAATATCCAGAGATGTGGGAATTGATAAAAGGAGAAGGAAAATAAGTAAGATGTCATCTGTAATGTCAAACACCCAATGTGAGCTTTCATTATTTTCCCCGCCACTTCTTGTCTGGTTCCTGAGTAGTGCTGTAACATTAGCCGTGTCGCTCGGAGCGACACCCTGTCAGGTAGAGTTTAGAGACACGGGATCCGGTAACGTCTCACCAGCCACAGAAAAAAAAGGCAAGAGAGACGAATAACAGTAGTGAGAAAGTAAGAAGAGAGGAGAATTGATTGTGACAGTCTGGAGCTGCTGTTGTCTCATGTGACTGGATGCTGGATCAGAAATGGTTGAAAGTTATTCTTATGTATTCCCAGTAAAATAAGCAGGACATTATCCCCTGTATCATCACAAGGCAGTAAATATGTTTTATAGTTGGCCAAGTAACTCAAATTAAATGTGAGAACTATTATAAAGGATGTTTATTAGACCTCTAACCTCTTTAAATGTGTGAATTTTGTTATCAGTGACTTATACAGCCTGCTGTAGAGGTTATTTATTAAGCTAAATGATCCGATATTACACGCCATTGCTAACTTTGACAGAAGTGGCTGACCAGCAAAGATAAAGGAGAGATAGACAAAGGAGACAAAGGAGTATAAACCACAATGGAACTGGCAAATACTGTGGTTCATTACTGCAGAGCTGCAGGAGAAAGTCAGTATCCTACTCAAAGCACACAAAGGCATGTAAACCAGAATAAGCTGGAAAATAATCTTATTTAACCAACAGAAAAATTAAAAAAACAAAATAAATTTTTTTTTAAATTTGTGATGGACAAACTGTTTTACTGATGTAACAGGACTGTTGGTATTACAGCTTAACTACTGGAGAGCAATGTGGCTTCAAAGTTAAATTGCACTTGCGACTGGTCTGAAATAAGTGTTTACTGAATTTACAGTTATGATTGCAGCTTGGAATAGTAGTATACATCATTCACATATCAGGAATCTTTGCTTTCCAAGCGTGTTACATGTAGGTATTTGTAGGGAGACCTGTCTACAGGACATCCGGTACCAACAGTTTAAATATGAAGCCTCATGTTTGCAGAAATTAAATAGATTACAAATTAAGATCTATATTGCATGAGTGAAACACGGTGGTGGTAGTATGATGGCTTGGGTCTTTTTTGCTTCATATTGCCAGGACAACAAGGAGGAAGAGGTCTTATACCAGTTCTTTTCATGATTATCTTTAGAAATATGTGATTGTTGGCAGATATAATTAACAAACTTTAAATGTTGACGATAAAACGATGGGGAAAATTGGGAAAGTAGTGCTTAGCTGCTAGGTAGAGACAAATACCACTACCTGAGAGTCAGACGGGCAGAGTATAAGTAATTAATTTGTAGATGGTGTAGGCCTAATGCTGAATATGTTGCTATGAAACAGCATCTTTGTACCAAAAGTATTTCAACTGGTGGGTAAAGAGTGTTCAGAAAGTATAGAATGTTGTATAAGTCCAGTCATGCAGTTTTTTTTCTAATTTTCCTGTTCATTTTAATTGCCTGGTTCCACTGGATGTACATCTGTTAACAACAAAAATAGTTCATAAAGTTTTAATTTAAGAGCTGATATCTAGACATTTTACATGGTTACGGTGATAATAACTTTAAGTTTTTACATCAATAAATCACACAATACACATAGGGGTTCGTTCCTGATGAAATGAACAAGGAATTGAAGAACATAAGGTCTTACCATTATTTCTACAAGTCTATAATTCTCTCTAAATCAATGTTTTTGAATAACTGAGTTCTTGTCCTGACCTTATGCTAGCAGAAATGGTTGAAGGGAGCAGTTCAAGTGTGGAAACCCACTGATATCTCTGAGGTGAATCTGTGTAGATAAAGGATTGCTCCGAAACGGGGTCACATCAGATACTCAAAGTAATGGCTGGTATACTCATGCTTATATATAATTTTACATTAAGCTCCACCAAACCTATTTGGCCATCCACAATAACCTCTAAATAAGTTCATGTTAATTGCTTTCGGGACTCTGATGATGCTGCAGGTCAGATTTATGTGGACATAAACAGTTTATTCCTTCATTTCCAAATCAGTCACAAATTTGTAGACTGTGACAGTTTTTTTGGAGAATTCTGTTGTTGATCATAAAGATTGTGTATTTCACTGGAGAGTGATGCAGTGGACCCTTTATTCCTTCATAAAAAGCATATGCTGAATGACAGATTGCAGTTAATGTGTTACAGGAGTCGGATAAACAGAGGGCTTCTGTTTACACCACTACTGTCTGTTTTGTCTTCTTACATTGATTATCACTGGAAACTGACTTTGGTGCAGATGAAAATGGGGCTGCTGGAGAAAAGTCAGAATGCTTTAAGGTGAAACATTGGCGCAAACTGACCTTTGCTAACAGACGTGTAAAGATAAATTACTCTCATTCCTTAATGGTGCTCACCTCAGGCTGAACGCTGACTTAAATCATCCATCTATGACCGTGCACCATCTCATGAATGCACTTTCTTACTTTCCACACAGCTCCTGAGAGTTTTCCTCCTGTCTCTCTCTTTGTTTTTCTGTTCATTTTGCTGCCTGTGCACAAACATGTCTGCCTGCCTGGCAGCCAGCAGGTTTGAGGCCTATATTTAATCACCACAAGGCTTAACTCCCTCCGTCAGTGACGGCTCATTTGACGTGGCGGCCCTGGGCTCTCTCTTCCCGATCCTGTGCCAAATACAATAACTCCTCTCTTTCGTTACCCTGCTGTATTTCATAATTTTGCTATTTTTCAATGTCAAGGCCAGGCCTTTTGAAGAGTTTTTATTGAATTTCCTGCTGGACCCTGCTGCAGTGGCCACATTTTTTTCCCTTTTTTTCTCCAACCTTCACCATCACTACACTTTTTCTTTCTGAGACTCTCTTCCCTTTGCATTTTCTCTTGTTCTTTTTTTGGGAGTCATTTTTAAGCACAGTGTTTCATTGTTACCATGACTTTAATAAACCAAACCCCTGTGCCAAGCATGCAGGAAAATCCCCTGCATATTTAATATTCAGGGTTATTGTTACCCATCTTTCTCTCCTCTGGGTAGTATTATCTAACCCTCCTCGGTTACATGTGTTCACAATTCTTAAGCATTATAAATCTTCTGCGGAGCTGTCATGAATGTCTTGAAAGCATTAAAATGCCTCTTGTTTGACCAAATGGAAAGAGGGTAGATTCAAACAATACTTCACTCTTCCTGTCTGCAAGTTCACAGGAGTTAATGCGTTTGGCAGTAGCAGATGTCGTTCTCGGCGCTGAATCGTGTGAAAGAATGTCACCCAAGTCTAATCAAATTACGGCTGTTAAAGTAAACGTCAAACCTTCACTTTGAATTTCTCGCCGCAGACGTTTCCTCGCACCCTTTATATTGTGATAAAGCACAGATAAGATCTCATGTATGGGAGGGTGTGTTCTTTGATAGCGTGGCTGCAGATCATATGGTTAAAATCAGAGTGTGGACAGAAAGGGTTTGTCTGTGTGTGTGTGTGCGTCAGCTCATGTGACCTCTTAATATCGCATCACATGTCTGATCTTATTCTTGTCTGCCATCTGAACTCCTGTCATGTGCTTCTTTTGCCAATCTGTCACACTTAATCTGTGCGGAAAGAAAAACTTAAGAGGAGAGCCCTCGGTGCTTGGGGAACGCTCGGGGTTGGGAGGAGGAAAAAATGAAAAAAGCAAGCGCAGAAACAAAGGGGGAGAAGGAGGAGAAAATCACAACGGCGTAGCGTTTCAGGGGCATGAATGGCATCAATGGTTCGCTGAGGGGGATAAACGGGGTGAGAGAGAGGAGACAGAAAGATGAGAGAACAATATGTCTGTTGTTCTTTAATCTCAAGTAAATCATCTGTCTCTCCCTCTGTCAGGTGTCGAGCTTGGCTCTCATCACATACTGCTTCAAGGGTTTGTCCAGCACTGCGCCGTCCTGATGAGTTAGCCAGGTCTCTTCCACCGTCTCATCTTCCTTTTCACGGCCTGCCTCGGTTTATTTCCTCAGATCTGAGGCTAAACGTGTCTGTTTGTATGCAGACTTTTTTACTTCAGTAAAGGGAGATTAAGGGGAAACTCCTACGTTGTAAGTGCAACTCATTTAGCCAAGTTCAACCGTTTTAGTGTCAGCTGTTTCCCTACAGGTCACAAAGACCTTGCATCATTTTGTAGATTTTTAGAAAAATGTCCCACATCAGTTTGAAATGTTAAAGCAGTGTCTGACATCTGCACAGATCTTAAATTATTCAACAAAATGTGCTCGCTAAGCAGCTGGATTCATGCACGATCACAGACATGAAAGATTCCACCTTAATGCTCCAAAAAATGAATTAGCTGGGTCGGATCAGTTGGCAGCGTACACTAGCAGTTATGGGTGCTGCACATCATAAGGTTATGAAAAAGACACAGCACAGGACATGTGATTTAATGTCATATGACTGATCTACAGTGTCAGTAAAACACAATGTACTGTGATGCAGACATTCTTGAGTTTGTTGCTTCTGACTGACATGAAAGAACAATGTTTCAAAATTAGTATTTTTCTTTCGTGCTTTATTTCGTGCTCCTTTATTTCACTCATTCACACAAACAATCAATCATATTCCATTTATATATTTGACTCAATGTATGTAGTGCTTTATCCTACATCATATAGTGCAGAGGAGCATATCAAGCACCTTTTGGGGTTGTTCTGCTGAAGGACAGTTAAAGGATTGTATTACAAGCTTGATATGAAGATGCGGCCGCTCTACCACCAGAGCAATGGCTGCAACTTGTGGGAAAACATGGAAAAAGAAACAGAAAAGAGAAACTTGGACACCATAAGTAACACACGTAATGACAATGTTTAAACAGCTGAACATCACCTTCATCAGGCTTAATTTTGGCTCTATAAAATCATCAATCAGCTACTGCTTTGAGATTTGTTATCGTAGATCCGTGCAAAGAAGTTAATTACACTATTAGAAAGAAACTACAAATCAAAGCCAACTTAAAATCTGGAATCTTGGGGGTCTGTGCAAGTTATGAGTTGCTTCATTCAGGAAAATGAGGTCATTTTATAATTTCTGGCAAAACTATGGAAAATAACATTGGAAGACTACTGGAACACACTCTATAACATTGTCAATTCAGGAAAGATGAAGATGTCAGCTATTCACTTTGGGACCAGGTTAGGGCTCCCAAAATGCCAGCTCCATGTGGCCAAAATGTCCAGACGATGAAAAACTTTAGCAGATGAACCTAAGAACGTCTTTATGTGGACGTAGTCTATGTCTGATTGGCTCCTTTCCCAGCTCTTCCTGCTTTTTTACACAACTAAATTATGTCTAATTGGATCTTGTCTGTTGATTATCTCCATGAGTTTTTGTCCTTATGAATTTGTTTTGATTTAGTTATCCTCTTGTTTTGTTCAGAAAACAATTAGAGAAAGAAAAATGATATATTGGCAGTTTTGTTTTTATTTGTTCCCCAAGATCTAGTCCCAGCATCAATATTATATCAAATGACAGTAGTAGTTCTGTAAGAAGTCTATACGTAGATATAAGCTAATTATAACACAAATTAAGAGATTCACAGGAAGAACACTGAATGATCTTCTTGGTGGCTGTAACAAACCAAGCCATAAATGGAAATTGTGCTGATTAGCAGCACAGCACACTGCAGAGGCTAAAACTATTATAGAAAATGTCGTTAACTATCAGCCACCTGTCTAAAAATGCACAAAGTAGCATTCACTTAAAACACTATTTCTTTAAAGTTGGTGAAAATGGCCCTGATGTCCCCATTCTGAATAGTTAAGTGAAATTAGTCCCAGCAACCTTCAAGTGAGAATCCCTTCGCCTTTGTCTACTGTAGGTAAAACTCAACACCAGTACTAAAAAAATCGATTAGTATAATACTTTACATTTAAAGTCTAATCATTAACCACATTCCCCATAAAGACAAAAAATCATGGTGATGTTCTGTACATTTCTAGCGCTAGTTTCTCACTGGTTTATATTTAGGTCCTTGGAAGCTCATGAGCGTGGTTGAAGTCAAACATGTTTAGATTGAAATCATGTCAGGCATCACCTCTCTAATGCAAACCATGAGTTTGCTCTGTGTTTGTCTGCCAGATGGGACAGCTATTTTGGGAGCGGCTGAGCTGAGCTATGCTTCTCTGTGGGTGAAAAGTTAATCTCCAAAGTGTCATAAATCCACGTGGGAAAGCAACATTACCTGAAGTTTATAACCCTGCATTTCAGAAGCATGAACATGCAAGTGATACTCGAGCTATGAAACCAAGACATTCTCTCCTTTTGATCTTCAAAAGAGTGAAAGTCTTCATATAATCAAGTGATTATTCCTGTAACTTTTACTGTTAAAGGGAAACCGTACAAATTTTGATTCAAATATCCACCTAATGTGGGCAAAATGAGTCAATATACAGTGATTGACTTGTGCCAGTGCTCTGGGGGGGGCGCCCGCTTCGGAACCAGACATTGGAGCTTTGCAGGAGCGGATCCGTAACCCATGCGGTCATGTGACCTGGAATGGTTTGCTTTACGCTCCCTCTCTATAAACACAGAGGGCTCTGCTTTGTGCTACATTTTCATACTCTTTGATCAAAAGTTTCTCTTGGTTGAATGAAGTAAGAAGGTGAAAGCGTTGTCCGAGGAAGTGTAAAAGGGATCGCTCCAGAGAAAGGACACAAGACTTTGCAAAGAATTTGCTTGTTGGAGTCTGATGAAAGAGCAGTGTGGATGCAAAATCCATTCTGTTTGCCTCAGTGGTATTACACCAGTAAGTCAGCTCTTTGCCTGTTGTGCGAATGTACTAAAATGCAATGTTTTTCCCATTTTTAAGCCAAGCTTTATTCAAAAGTATTTATTAAAAGCTTTCAAAATTTAGTGGGCAGGAACAGGCTATGCTTTTCATAGAATTCATGTGTATAGCACAGAAGTAACAGAATGACTTGCAACTTGCTTGGCTTAATCTTATGGTTTTCACACAATGTTCAACATGACAGAAGTACAAAGCAGTAATGTCCCATAAACTAAGGGCTAATGCAGATGTTTCCATAATAACCGAGAGATAAAACGGATTCTTATATAACCGGAAGCATTCAGTGTGGCATACCTCTGACAGGGCCCTATCCCTGAGAGAATCCTCTCCTCCTGAATTCCTGAGTCTAAATTACTTGGCCATGAACTGGTTGAAGTGGTCTGCAAACAGTTCTGAAACAGTGTCATGTGATCTGTGGGAAGTTCTAGGTTTAGTGCCCCTAGTGGCCAAAAGGTACACCATATCACTTTTAATACACAATAGTCGGTGAATTCCCTGAAAAAAAACAGTCTCGATGGATAGATTTTAAAGTAACCATGAAGTTTTCCATAGATTTAATTAAAATTTTCATATAAACCCACATATAAATTTGGATTTTGTCTTCCAATATTTCTCATATATTTCCACTTATAAACAAGTTAAAAAAAATATCCACTTTTACGTAATGTGGCTGTAAATATCTAATAGTATCTGATCACAATGTGAGGCCACCAGTTGAAATGTGGTGAGGTTTAGTTTGTCACATTAGTAAAAGTGGCAGATCACGCAGAGTTGTGTGTTCACAAGTGAAAAGCTGAATACATTAAAAAAGTGTGGATCAGTGCAGACATGAGCTCTCTTTGCCCTCAACAATTTGATTCACAGTTTTATGAGGAGATGAAATCACTTGCTGATGCCGTTGTTTCTATATGGACTGAGAGTTCCTCCAGTTAAAACTTTTACGAGGAGAGCTGACGTTATGGACTCTAACAAAAGTGAGAACATATGGCAGCGCGATGAGCTGTTCTGTGTCTGACCTGGGCCATTGGCACCAGCAGCTTGCATTAATATGTCAAATTGGAATAACAGCATTGTTGACAGAATGGTGCTGACCTCTGTCTGAGAGAGAACTCCCATTTCAGATGCTTTACAAATTGTTGTTTTTTGGCTGGACTTTGCTTCTTCGTACGTTTACTGTTTACTTTTACTTCCTACTAAAAATGCCCAGGATTTTAAATTCTTGTGACCAAGAATTTGTTTCATAAGCAGACAGCCTCCAGCTGGGGAGGAAAAAAATACCTTTCTGTAATACTTTAAATGGTCAGGATTTTGTGACTGAGAGTCCCAGTGAGCCCCTTCTGTAGTGAACTTTGAGTTTCTATCAGTTTATTACAAGAATTTTAATATTTCATGATAAATATGAAGCTTAAACTGTTTCATGTCTTAAAATGACTCATGTTTCGGTAATCATTGTGCAGTTTGAGTTTTTACAAGATTCCCTGCATGACTTACATGAATACAAATGGATTCTAGTTTATTAATGCTGGAATTAATGATGCTTTTTTATCATTTTGTCCACATTTATTTCCAGTTTGAGCTGCACATTATGACACAGGCACTCATATAGCAGAAAGAAAGCTGCTTAGACTACCAGTCATTTCTGATTAAAACTTCCTGACTCCCGATTTTGATTTTTTTCTTTTTCAATTTTTGACTGAATGAAGTAGATTTGTGTAACAGATTAAGAAAACTCTCCATATTAGTTTTTTTAAAAATCTGATTCTGCCCTGCCAAAATTTATTTTTCACGGTTTTTAGTCAATTTGAGATGAAAGTAGATAGTACAAGTTTGTATTTTAATGTACTTTATTCCCCCCTCTGACTGGCAAAGTGACAGTTTACAAGCTGGCAGGGAGACAGAGCGGCTCTAAGCTCTGGGCTGCCAACTCTCACACAAAGAGTGCAAAACTTGTATAATTCATCATTTTCTCACACTCTCATGCCACACACTCATTTTCTCACCCTGTAAAAAAACAAATTCACTCCCGGTGAAGTCACAGTGCAAAGAGAGGAAACTTAACAATTCAGACAGAATAAAAGTAGCAACTTTGAGCTTTTGATACCAGAAAAATCCACCGTATACTATCATTGTTTCTTCCACACCAAGATTTTTATTCCCATTTTTGAGTTTTATTTAGAAAGTGGGAAAAAGGGAAAAGTTAAAGGGACAAAGAATAATAAAAAAAAACTCTTCTGTTGATGAGAAAAATGCTTACTTGAAATGGTTTTAGCCTATTTAAAGTAAGGCTTGATGGAAACACTCATTCCAATCACATCTGAGCTTTAGGAATGACTCATCTGCTGTTTCCGGTCTGAGACAACAAATAAAAAAACTCCCATGACTTAACTGCTTTTAGCCAGTTGCAATATAATAATGCAGGTATTCTCAAAAAAGAAAGTAATTTGTGAAGAAATTTTTTTCCCTGTTCTACTGTTACAGATTTTCACCACAGTTATTTTTCCTGTCAGGACGACCACCACTGCCTTTAGGCACTGAAAACAGGCAAAAGGCGAATCCTTTCCATGTAAGCATAAAGCTGAATCTTTTGGCAACAATGTCATCTGTCACGTCATTATGCCCCCTGGAACTCCGTGTGCTGTTTGTGCTGCTGAATCTTCTTTTCAAGTTATTTGATCTCTTAAAGTAAAACCTGCTTCTTGTGCAACATTTATGACAACGGGTGAAGATGCATAGATAACATGCACCAGAATACACTTCTACACAGAGTTACCCAAAGTCTGAGGATGGAGAGCAAATGTTTCAACCAAAGTTTCACCACGCACAAGTTGGACATGTACAATACATTGTTTTTAGTCTTATTTGTGTTATACATCTGCACACAGATAGTTTGATCGTTCATTTTATTTGTATGGTATGAAAAAAGTGCAAACTAAAACGTCTAAAGCCTTTCTCTACAACAGTAAAGTATTGTTTGTCCTGCTGTAGCAGAATCTGGAATCACGCAGCTCCCTTTGCATTTCTTTTCTGCTCATAACTTCACAAGAGACAGTAACTTACACCAACTCTGCACAATAGTGCAATACTGTAGTAATAGTAATAGTGCAACAATACTGAGCCTAAAATTTAGATGGAATTAATTTGGCTGCAAGTGGATTCCTTTTAAAAGGCTGTATGCAGCAGAAACCTGGTTTCATGCAGATTTAGAAGGGCTGTCATCATTTAAATGGATATCATATACTTTATGAATGATATAGCTACACATAAAAAAGCAGCATTGCTGCCATTATGTCAACATGGGGAAGAAACAACAGTGATGTGGTCGTCTTGTTCCTTATTTCAGGCAACTGAAACATATGGAAATATTTTTATGCTGATTTTCAGGCCAACTTCAGTTTCACTATAATTCCAGGCAAATGTTGACTCATTCCAAAGACTTAGTAACCTCAGTGATTAAAACAAATATAGTTGCACATGTTTATTTCTGAGGGGGAAAAAAAATCTCCATCCATCCATTTTCTGAACCGCTTAATCCAAGTGGGTCGCGGGTGTGCTGGAGCCTATCCCAGCTGTCAAGGGGCGAGAGGCGGGGTACACCCTGGACAGTTCGCCAGTCTGTCGC
>JAVQJG010231792.1:0-19008 GCA_036024015.1 Craterocephalus amniculus | reverse complement strand
CCCCCCCCCCCCCCCCCCCCCCCCCCCCCCCCCCCCCCCCCCCCCCCCCCCCCGGGCTTGTGGAACTGTGTGAGAGGAAGATTGCAAGAAAGCTTACGTCTTTATAATGTAACGTGTGAAGGCCTTTATGTACAAAATCTGTTTTAAAAAAGCGCTTTATAAATAAATGAAGTTTGAAGTTTGAAGTGTTGAATGGCTGAATATGTGCTTTTTTTATTACAGGTATGAAATAATGAACTTCAAAAAGATGGGAAAGGACTACTATGACTACATCAATGTTGGTAGTTGGGATAGCAGTGGACTAAAGATGGATGATGATGAAATCTGGCCCAGCAAAGATGCCATAATCAAATCTGTTTGCAGTGAACCCTGCGACAAAGGACAGATTAAGGTAAGCTAACATTTACAAGCAACATTTCTTGGTTGTTAATTTTTGAAGTTTTATCATGGTTCAATAATTGACATATGTAAAATTCCCAGTTTATGAGCTTTGTATTAATTAGCTACTCATCAAGCCTTAAACAAAATTTAAATAAATCACTTGTAGTTTTTACTTTGCATAAAAATATCATGCATATTAATGGATCCATACTTTTCTATTTTTGTTGATTTAAACTGATTACATTTAATTACTATAATCTGAATGCCTACTGAGAATTGTAAATAAAAAACCCTCAACTTACATTTGTCTCCTCCGCATACCTGATCCTCTCTTGTCCGTGTTCCCAGTCAAAATTCAAAGTGATCATATTCTGTCTGCTTAACATAAAGGCGAAACTGCTGAAATAATATTGTTCTAGTTTATAGCTGGCATGTAGACAAATAACCTTGATGTCAAGTCAATGCAAGCTATGATCCACATGTAAAAAAGCTCAACCTGTCTCTTCCAGGTGATCCGTAAAGGCGAGGTGAGCTGCTGCTGGACGTGTACACCCTGTAAAGAAAATGAATATGTGTTTGATGAATACACCTGCCGAGCCTGTGAGCTGGGCTCCTGGCCTAATGATGACTTGACAGGTCAGTATAAGTTTGTAAGCTTCTGTATTCGCTTGTTTATTTATAACCTAAAGCTGCATTCTCAAAGACCTTCAATAGCCCCACATGAACACATGTGATACAGAGATGAGGGCTCTTGCTTGCTTTTACCTGCGTACTATCACAACATGATAATAAGTTCTGCACCTGTTACAACGTAACATAAAACTGAGATAATCTCTCCATTTTTACTCACCACACTCCTTTCCACTGTCTCCCTTCCCCTATCCTCCAATCTGCTCCCACGCTTTGATCTCCTTAATTTGTCTCTGACATGGTCATGGCTATTTTAATTATTCTGCGTCAACAGAAGCTTTCGATTTTCAATTCAAAACGATTACTGCTGCAACAAAAGTGTATTTCCCCTCTACTGCATAGGAGGTGCTGGGATATCGCCTTGTTTTACTCTCAGCTGCTCATTATGCTGCTTGCTGGCTCCTCCCGAAGCTCAATGATTAAAACATGAATGAAAACTTCAATAGCAGAGACAAAACCATCCTCGAAGTAAAGCAGGCTGTAAACCACCGTGAAAATGATAGACAGAAAGCTGACAGGAGGAAAAAAAGAAAAGTAGGCATGTTTGCAGTTGTTTGTGTATTAGTTTGTGGGTGCAAGTTCATGTGTGGGAACTCGCTCGTGTGTCTCATTTCATCACCAATGAGTCCTGCGAGTCTCCCTGTGGGTGTGATAAGGAACAGTAATATCAAACAAACAAACTGAATTCCCTGTTCCACCAGCAGACATTTTGATCTCAGCCCCAAAAGAAAGGACTGAGAGATGAAGAGAAGAAATGATTAAGAATCAAAGGTGGAAAAAAATGAGAAGGAGCAAAGATCAACTGACAGGGGAAAGAGGTGAAGGACCTGTGAAACCACAGAAAGCTACAGGACAGTTTTTCACACAGCAATAAATCGTAATCAAGAAAAATACAGCGAGAGGAAAAGAGACCTCGAAGCATGAAGTGGTGGTGAAAGTGAGTCTTATAGAGAGAGCAGAGCAAGCGATGGAGATGAATAGAGGCTCTGACATAAGCAGCAGCCAGGGACGGGGAAAGGAGCAGAGCTAGGAAGGATTAGGTTTGGGATTTGAGCCTCTCCACTGATCGGGAAAGTTTGAGTCTCACTATGTTTCAAGGAGTTTGCCTCGAAACTTTATATTGACTAACCTCGTCAAATGACCCCCTCTTCCTTTAACACACCAGGTTGACTTGAAAACAATTTCTGGCGAGCTCTGCGAACTAATTGAAAATTAAAATGCTGATGTAGTCTCTTACTTTTTTAACTGCTCTCAGAAAGCGCACAAGCAAAAACACTGATCCAGGATTTTCTGCCTCGCATCAACACTTATGTAGGCAGTATTAATTGTAGCTAAGCTCACCTCCATTTTCATGTGTGGGTAGTGTTTACCCCTAATGACTAGCCAAGATGGGCCCTGTTATCCTTGCCTCTTAGAAGGAGGCTGTGCTTAAAGGGTGAAAAAGCACTATTTCTAAAAAAGAAACAAAAGGAAAGAAAAAGTAAAAACTTAATATGCCATATGGTTGAGAAGCTGCATATATGTGTGATCTATGTTTTCATTCAACCTTTGAATGAATTATGATGTAGTACTATACTGTTTTACACATATTGAATGCCTCACATGTTTTAGATTATGATTCAAAGATTATATGTGAGCTTTTCAGCAATATGTCTACAGAATGCTGCTGTGTAAATTTTACTTTCTATCTTTACTGTTGCCGTCTTCTTAGCTCCGATCAACAAAAAGCCTGTTGTTTATGCTACCAAACCTAATCACATCAGTGATTTAATAAACCTAGTTGGCCAAGTTATTAAATAAAGTTATTAAATTACTACACTTAAATCTTTTTATTGACTGTTCTGCCTGCTTTGTCATTGTGTAATTTGCTTTAGTGTCCAAACAGGTGCATGTTTGTGTCTGGAGAAAGAAAAAATAAGATGAAAGTCAAAAAGTGAAAATGTTCAGGGCCAAAAAGTTGAAGAAAGAATCTTTATATGCCCTTGCTCCTGCAGGATGTCTAGACCGACCTGCTAGATGTTTTCTGCCAGCATTAACATAGAACATAATTACAACTGTCCCTTTAATTAACAACACTTTATCTCCTTGCCCGTGAAGAAGACAGAGATAGAGAGAGAGAATTAAGGAACAAGGTGGGAAAGAAGAGGATGTGGAAAGATAAGGGAGACATGAGGGGATACAGAAAGGGCGGAATGATTAATAGTGTATCACAGGAGGAATAGAGACACAAATGAAGGGAGAGGAATGAATCAGTGGACTGCAAAATGTTGCAGAATATCACTATCAGAAGAGGTGGCAACACAGATGGAGAGATGTGTGACAGAAACAATAATATCGTAATTTGTAATTTGCAGTGGGAAATGAAACCTACTGCGAAATTGCCACAATATTAATTTTTGATAGTATTGAAGTAAGGTGCATGAATTCATATGTGTGTTTTATATCATTTGTTTTATACTAACCCAGACCCAGTATAAAAATATATGTTTAAAAAAAGTAAATATAAAAATAAATTGTATGCAACATTGGCGCATTTTGTTGGACATGCTGGATATGTAAGGGTGTTAAGAGGGAAAGAGTGATGCAAAGAGCATGAGGAAAAATGATTACTTGCTGGACTTGATTACTTTTGGCCCAGGAAATGCATCTTCTCATATTTGCCTCCATCTCCAGGCTGCAACCTCATACCAGTGGAGTACCTGCGTTG
Organism: Craterocephalus amniculus; assembly: GCA_036024015.1. Lineage (NCBI taxonomy): Eukaryota > Metazoa > Chordata > Actinopteri > Atheriniformes > Atherinidae > Craterocephalus > Craterocephalus amniculus. Next base: position 15,230 of record JAVQJG010231792.1, on the reverse strand, counting down.
GGGTGACCCTGAACCCATCGCAGCTGTTGTCTTTGCCTGCCTCGGTCTCATGGCCACCTTCTTTGTCACTGCAGTCTTCATCCGGTAACAAATCTATCTCAGAAAACATATAACACTGAACGAAGACAAAAGCATGACGGGGCTAAATATATGAATTACTAATAATCTCATCTGTTTATCTGAGTGTGTTCATGTCTTCACCTCATTTACAGATCTGTCTTGTGTCTGAATGTGTGTTTAGGTTCCGGGACACTCCCGTTGTGAAATCCTCCAGCAGAGAACTGTGTTACATTATACTGGCAGGGATCTGCCTGGGTTACTTGTGCACCTTCAGTCTCATAGCTAAACCCCATGTCATCCATTGTTACCTCCAACGACTGGGTATAGGCCTGTCACCGGCCATGAGCTACTCTGCACTTGTCACCAAGGTAAGTAAGGAAAGATGATTGGGAGTTCCCTCTTAGAAATGAGGCAAATGTTATCAGGGACACATTTGCACATTTTCAGTGTCTGCAGAGGTTCAGAAAATACACAGTATAATAAGCAAAACTGAATGTATTAATGTTGTTTGCTATCTGACCCCAGACAAACCGCATTGCTCGGATCCTGGCCGGAAGCAAGAAGAAGATCTGTACAAAGAAACCTCGCTTCATGTCTGCCTGTGCTCAGCTTATCATCACCTTCCTGCTCATATTATTACAGCTGGGCATCATCGTGGCTCTTTTCCTCATGGAGCCGCCTGAGGTGAGCTGTGTTTGACTTAGAGCAGGTGGTGTTGTTTAAAGTTCACAGACCAATAAAGAAGAAGAAGTTGAAACAAAAACAAACAAATTTCCGCTTCTAATCTCTAAATCCACCAGAGCCTTTGTTTCAATTTCCGCTACTTTTTCTAAAACCACTGTTCTTGCATCATTTTTGTCTTGAAGGAAAAAAAGAATGAAATGATGCCTGTATCCTAGTAGCCTGTATCCTTTGCTTTGCCAGCTTTGAACTGCTGGTGAGTGATTTTCATTTCTGCGTACACAGGTGATCCATGACTACCCCAGCATCCGGCAGGTCAATCTCATTTGCTATACCACTAACCTCGGTGTGGTTGCGCCCCTGGGATACAACGGCCTGCTCATCCTCAGCTGCACCTTTTATGCCTTTAAGGTATTGTCTTTGTTTCTCTGTAACATGTCTACTATCGAGTAAATATCGGATCATTTCTTGTGTATTACTATATTTTATTAAAAACATCTTTGGATCTGATTCAAATATCAGTCAGGGGTCAAAATATTCTGCAGTATTCTGATTTCAGGAGGAAATTGCCACTTTTTACTTGATCTGTTAGCAAGTTTATGGTCACATTAACCTCTCAGCTCTCATCAACTATTCTTTTTCTTTTTTAGAAAAACGTGTAACATTTGTCAGAGCAAAAAAGTAAAATTGCTAATTTAAGCCTTCAAAATAGTGCTATTCAAACCAGTTGGTTTATCCACAGTCGGGTACAGGAATACTGTAGTTATATAAAGACTGAACCAGAACAAATTAAATTTTATAAAGCCAGTGTTTGGCTATAACTCTCCCATAGCCACTGATTTCCTGTTGAATGTGAGAGCTGAAGCATAAAAAGAAACACTAAAAAGAAACAGTGAAGTGCAGTGCATTACAGGCAACCTGTTTCTGAACAAAGCAGCAATCCAAAGCAATGATGGTTCAGATCATCTTTTAGCTGTCGAATCTCCACACATAATGAAGGGCAGCTAATCAGTGGGTTAATATTTTGCATTAGTATCTGTTCTGGCACAGTTTATCACCAATGGCTTACTGCTCTACAGTATCTTTGCTTTATATTCCTCAATTAAAACACAGAACTATGAAGAACTGCAGCATGATTTACCAATGCTCTTCTCCTTCTTTATTCAAGACCCGCAACGTCCCGGCCAATTTCAATGAGGCCAAGTACATTGCTTTCACCATGTACACCACCTGCATCATCTGGCTGGCGTTTGTACCCATCTACTTCGGCTCCAACTACAAAATCATCACCATGTGCTTCAGTGTCAGCCTCAGTGCCACCGTGGCTCTGTGCTGCATGTTTGTACCGAAGGTAAGGTTGAAACTAAAACCCACTTTCTTCTTTTGACGATTTCGATGGACATCTTTCCCTTACAGTCTCTACTAAAAGGCACTGAATATGCTTTTTTTAAAAATTTACTTTGATATGTCTTTGCTGCATATTTGCAAACATTTAATTTACTTTATAATCAAGAAATTATTATACCTTTTAGGCATGTTTCACGCTAAATTGAACCCAGTTAGTGCTTTTTCAACGGTTTCTCATCATATCTTGCTAATGAAAAGGCAGATTAGTCTTTTTCTAAGCATACAATATGTTGTTTTCTTATCAGGTGTATATCATTCTGGCCAAACCAGAGCGCAACGTGCGCAGTGCCTTCACCACTAGCACAGTGGTGCGCATGCACGTGGGCGACGGCAAATCGTCCTCTGCTGCCAGCCGTTCTTCTAGCCTGGTTAACCTGTGGAAATGCAGAGGCTCCACTGGAGAGACGCTCAGGTATATCTGTGTGTGTCACTGTGTGTCCCCGTAAGGGTTGTTGGCCAGGTTAATACAAAGTTACAGTCAGAGGCTCAATTTCTATAATGGCCTCACTTAGAGAGTATTTATGGTCTGTGTGTGTATGTGTGTGTTTCTGAGAACTTTCTGAGAGATTGATTCTCCATAATCCCCTGAGTCTGCTTGACTGTTCTTCCGACCCCAACCTGAACCTCAGAAAATTGCCTAATGGGGACATGAGTGTATAGAGTAGAGGAGGAGTGGAAATAAGAATATAAAAAAGTGAAAAAGACAGATGGAGAAAAAAATGAAGAGCAGAGGTGATGGAAAAAGCGATTGTAGGTCTCGCATCACACTTTTAAAGGATAAGTTTGGTGTTTTGTAACCTGGACCTGTTTTCTCGCATGACACATGATCATTTGCTCACCCAGACAGTTTTGTTGTAACTTGAACTCCTTCGGGAGATATTTAGATCCACTCACGATCAGCGTACATCCAATATAACACATCCAGGTTGAAAAAAACCCAAACTTCTACTTTAAGGACATCCTCTGTCATCTACATCTACAGTGACAAGAAACTGATTAAAAAAACTTGAAAGGGGTGCCGCATAGCTGCTTCCTGGAGAAAAAAATAAATAAATCAGGCACACATTTTGGTTTGTCAGCAGGTTGCTCCAACTCAAGCTGCTTGGCAAGCAAGATTTCAATCATGTCCTCATAAGAAGTGTCAGGAGTGTTTCCATCGTTGTTTCCTTCATTTCTGTCTTCCCCTCCATGTCTCTTTTGGTCCTGTCGACCTCGGCGGGGGGTGGTAATTGGCAGGGCTGTCAGTCTCTGTAGTGGCCAGCTCGGAGCTGTTGTGTTTGAAATGCTGTCATTGTGTGGCCTGAGCAGACACAGACAGACATGAACCAAGCAGACCGGAGGGAAAAGACATTTTCCAAAGAATGAAATGTTTGATGTTGGAGCCAAATGTTTGAACTACCAAAGAGGGCTCAGTTCACCTTCTCCAGACAATAAATCAGCCTCTGTGCTGAATACAATACCATTAAGCAAAGATCAGTCAGACACCGATTTAGCATGTGCAACACACCACATCGCTGCGTTTTTGTCAATCTAAATCAAGCAATGAGCAGACTCAATGTGCGCATGTGACGTGAGTATCACACAGGTTTTTGCACATGTGGGTGTTCGTCTCCGGGGCGATTTGAGTTCATCTCAGTCACGGTGGTTTGAGGTTTAATCAGGAGTTCCACTATAGATTAATCACTCTAATTAACCTGACAAAGGGATGGAGGGCAGATCTGAGAGGGATGTAAAGCAGAGAAAAGTGGAGGAAAAAAGCTGCTCAGTGGAAGGTGAATATGAGAAAGGATGAAAATACGATACTGGGACTGGGAATTAACGTAATGAAATGACTCAGTGTATAAAGTCAGACTGATTTAATGTTTTTATTTATTAGTTGACATTATTGAGCAAGTCCGTAGACCTAGAATGATAATGAACTGAAAATTGAATTTGCTCATCTACCTCCAAGCAGTTATCATCCCTCTTCTCTCCTTTCCTTCTTGTTACGCAGCTCCAATGGTAAATCGGTGTCCTGGGCGCAGACGGAGCGCAACAGTTCCCGTGGCAACCACCTGTGGCAGCGGCTGTCCTTCCACATCAAGAAAAAGGAGAACAACCAGACTGCTGTTATCAAGCCCTTCTCTAAAACCTCGGAGGAGCGCTACTGCGGCGGGTCCGACCTGCCGCCGCACGTACCCCTGCCCTCCCTCCCCTCCATGTCCTCCCTGCCCACTCACCCGGACAGCGGCGCCGACAAGACCCTGTACGAGCTGTCGGAGGCGGAGGAGCAGTACTCGGTCACGTACCAGCCGCAGACGCCTTCGCCCATCAGCACCGTCAGCCAGAGAATAGGGCCGAGCGTGGCCGAGGAGCCGCAGATGGCCTGTATTCCAAAGTACTCCAGCAGCGTCTGCAGCAGCAGCGGCAGCAGCTGCGGACCGTCCAGCGGCGGCTCCGTTGCAGACGGGAGCGACGGCCATTTGGTCGCCGTGGGCGACCTTCCCCAAGCGGCGCAGAGTTCACTGATGGATCAGATCAGCTGCGTGGTGAACCGCTTCACCGCCAACATCTCGGAGCTCAACAGTATGATGCTCTCGAACTCTCCTACGCACTCGCTCACACACAAACACACACCTCCTCCCCCTCCTCACCCCGCTGACCCCTACTTGCTGCCCCGCGAGCTCCAGATGCCCCCGACCCTCACCACCTACGCTGACGTTCAGCCGCTGCCCCCCGTGGAGGCCAGCTTGGTCAACCGGGGCGGCTGTCTGGCTCACCCGGTCCCTCGTTCACCGTACCCGCTACCGCCTCCTCACCCCTACGCCTCCCCGTCCCTGTCCCCCCTGAGAGGCGGTCTGGTCGCCTGCCTCCCCGACTCCCCGCTGAGGAGGCTGGAGCTGGAAGAGGAACTCATCGCTTTGACTCCTCCGTCGCCCTTCCGGGACTCTCTGGCGTCCAGCAGCGGATCCCAGATCTCCGAGTTGGGTCTGTGCGTCCCCCCTGTCCCTTCCCATCCTCCCCCGTCCCCCCCTTCCCCCAGGTACACCAGACTGACGCTCAGAAACTACAGCCAGAGCTCATCCTCACTGTGAGGCAGAGATTTCGTGAAAAAGTGGAGAAATTAAGAGGGTGAATCCAGAGAAATCTCTTCATCCCTGCTTGGAATAAGAACCTGAGGGAAGTAGATGTAGAGCTGGATGGTGAAGACACCAAACTATGTTTGTGTTTACATGTTTGCAGTGAGATGCAAGTATAAGCAGCTTGCCGTTGTTGTACTTTCTTGCCGTCTCTCACGAGTGCGTGGTGAAGGTGGCCGCTGTAACTGTAACTCTAAGGCGTTTTTGGGCATCAGTACCGGCAGAAATCATTCCAAGCGGTTTAAGTTGAACAGCATCATTTAGATCGGGGTAGTGGCCTTAAGGTGACTCGACTATCAACTAATTAGAGATAGTGTGTGTGTGCTTTAGAGAGCATGAGTGTGTTTCAGCTGTGTTTTAGTGGAAGAGAAGCGATGGGCGGCAGATGTGACCGCGGCAGACTTGTACAGCCTGTAAGATCTGCGCACACACACAAATGCATAAGTGTGAGCGCACCCACACAAATACAGCGTGAGGGGAAACTGTAAATAAAAGAGAGGAGATGGATTTGTCTCGGTGATAAAATCCAACTTGCTTCTGATTAAAGTGCTTTGTGCGAGGAGTGTTACATGGGCGGTATGTAACCGAAGACCTTTTTAACAAGTTGTTTTTTAATTTTCCCATCACCCGTCTGCTCCCACCACATCACTTTCATGTCCTCAGTCCTTTTTCTCTCATGTAGATTTATTTTATCTTGAAGTACTTTCTACTCTTCCAGCAAGTCGCAGAGGTTTGAATGTATATTTTCTACATGAATCCTAAAGTAGTTGGGACCAAAACTTTTGTAGCTTTCAGTCTGTAACTTAAGAAAGAGGAAGAGGAGAGGTTGACAAGGCCTGACCTTGTTTTTAACCATAAACATCTTAGTTTTGAAATCTCACTCAGGTGGATTATTTGGGAGAAATATGACCTCAGAGCTTATTGTTAGCGTGTGGCATTTTGTCAGGCTTAGCTGGATCCCAGTCATGACATTTCCTTGATCAAATGCGTCAGCATGACACAATAGCCCTGTTTCATCAGACAGCTCTGCGAATGGGATTAATTGGAGTCAGCCTCTGAAGGTCATTTTAGACAGGTGTGTTGAGTTTTTCCAACTTTTTTCACTCTTTTTAAAGATCTTGAGTTTAGTATATGTAGTGATTTAAAGGAAGTTGCATTGCTCTTAAAGGAGAAGTTCGGTATTTTTCAACCTGGACCTATTTTCTACCATGAAATACGATCATTTACTCACCCAAACGGTTTTGGTGTAACTTGAACTCCTTTGGGAGATATTTAGATCCACTCGGGATCAGCGTACATCAAATATAATGGGAGTGAATCGCTGGTCTGATCCCTCTGTGAGCTTCATGCAGCTTGGAATTGCATTTTTGTTCCGATTTACAGCCATTACAGGCACTGGGATGCGGCCTGGAAGTGATGTCATCAAAGTCCTTACTCCAAGCTATTGGCTGTAAATAATGACGGATCGCCACAAAACGCAACTCTAAGCCGCATGGAGCTCACAGAGGGATCAGACCAGCAAATCATAAGAAAGCATTGGTGAAATTAAGGAGTTTTGTGGCAGACATTGCTGTATTTAGAGGCTGGCCCCATTAACTCCCATTATATTGGACATAAGCTGATCGCGAGTGGATCTAAATATCTGCCGAAGGAGTTCAAGTTACACCAAAACTGTCTGGGTGAGTAAATGATCGTATTTCATGCTAGGAAATAGGTCCAGGTTGAAAAATATTGAACTTCTCCTTTAACTTCTTGGTACAGTGGTGTAAAACAACTAGAGATGACATCCAGTGGTGCCAATCATAATGAAGCAGAACCTTGAAAGCACCAACATGAAAATCCCCCAGACCTCACGTTGCGCCGTTTTCAGGGAATACTTCCTTGTTCAGGAAATCTGCTGTCTTCCTCCTTCGGTAGTTAGGCAAGAACAGGTAAAGAGACTGATGTAGTTATCTTTTTCCCCATCTGTTACTAGTCTTTATGCTAAACTAACTGCCTGCTGGGAGAATCCTCTTATTGATTGGACAAGCATTAGAGTTATATCAATATTCTGACCTTGCGCTCAGCAAGAAAGGGAATCAATAAATTTCAGATTGTGAGTCCATTACTTTAAGGTCAGATTTGGCCTTGTCATATTGCTGTGGATTGAGAGACAGCATGACTGAGTGCTCTGGAGGAGATCATCAGTTTCATTAAGTAGAGTATGGAAATAGCAGTAAATATTTCTTTAGTTTACTGGATAAAAAATTGGACAATCTATGTGAAAAAAACACATTTGGCTTATTAATCAACTATAGTTTTAAACTGAATGTATTTCCACGTGCCAACACTTGACACTTATCTGAGTCTTATGGGGAAGATAAAAAAGTGCCAACAAATGCCGTTTCAGAAAAGCCTCTGAGAGTGGAGATCTTGGCTTTGTGTCAGCTCCCTTTATAGAGGAAGACGCTCAAAATCTAAGTCATGTTGTGTTACACCACACATGCATTTTTTACTAATTTGATTTCTTATCTGATACATCACTTCATTGAAAAAACGGACAGCCGGCATCACAGCAGAAATCAGCCCTTCGACATGTTGCTTGTGAATTGTAGTCCGTCACAATGTCTATATTTTCCGCAGCATGTGCATCCGGCAGCGGAGTGAGGCAGACGCAGTCCATGGTCGGATTTTTGTTGAACATTTGCGCTCCACTGTAGCCAGCAAGAACAAACTCAGACAAAATGATCCTGTAAATAATAAGGGCATGCAAAGAAAGTTCTGTTTTGTTTCAGATGAAAGTACATTTATTTACATATCAAGAAAGCTGAAAAAAAGAAAAAAAGTTTTGAGCTATGTTATAACAAACTACCGATATGTGTTACGACTAGAGAAACTGTGTTACTGCGCTGAATGTGTGATTGACCATTCCTATTCAGATGTCTTGTAATTCAACAATATAATAATAATTGTTATTAATATGATTATTGTGCCAAAGGGTTAAGCAGGATTTAGTTTACTAAGTTGTGGGTTATGTGTGATTTCGTAAAAACGGAAAAAAAAAAAGAAACGTCAATGTAAATTGTTTCTATTGTTTTGGATATTTTATATATAGATAGTCCATATTTTTAAGTGTAAAAGCAATATTATCAGTATGTATACAAGACGCACATCTGGGGTTTCTTAAATAATTAAAATTTTAGTTCTTTTTCATCCTTTTTTAATCTGGAGGACTATTTAGGGGATAGGTGAACATGGACGTCTACTTTATATTTAATGAAAGAGTGATGTTTACTAATTATTTGTAAAAAAAAAAAAAGAAAAGGAGATCATATCTAAATGTATATCTTCTAACTTTGGGACATTTTCACCCCATTTTTCACTGTGTATTCCAGGTTCAAGCAGTGAACCCAGGAGCCCAATTTACCGATGACTCAGCTGCAGTGAAAACAGTTGAGGGGGATAAACTGTGTGCTGTTGTGGTGTGTGGAAAATGAAGTTGGTGGTGGAGCCGTGTCCACTCACTCAGCTCTAATGACCTCTGAGCTGTTGTCAAAAAACTCACCTGTGTTGTTGAGATGTTGCGGTGGAGAAGCCGGTTTATGTGCTGCTGTCGCTGACAGCATCCACAATGTGCCGAGAGAATCACAAAATGCTCGCTTCAGCACTTCAGCTGCTTCTAACAGCCTCTTGGGTGAAGCTTGACAGTGACGTGCTGCCTCATCAAAAAATCTGGATCTATTTTAATCTTAAACAGTTATATGTCCTTACGGGCTGTTTGATTTTTGTCATGCAGGATGGTAGGTGTACTATTTGATTTGAAAGACGGCAGTAAAAGTTGGAGACTGATGTGTTGAACAGCAAGTTCAACATAAATTCATCAAAGCACAGGAATGTGAGAAGTATAGCCTCTGTTTTGACAAAAAAAGATTATCCAAATCTTATTTTCCGTTTTGAGATTTTTACAACAGGTGAACTTTTGAATTTCTAAACATCCCATGATATACACAAAGTAATCATCTCTTTTTGAAAACAACCAGCTGTAGCAGTAATAATACAGGCAGGGTATTTTGCCAGCAGGCCTTCAAAAAGCTCTGATATTGTTAGACTGATGATTTCCCCTCAAAATGCTCTTACCCGACTTATCTTCATAAATACACTCTAACAAATTGGATTGATAATCCCCTGCACTTTAACATACTTTCAATCAGATATGATCATCTGCTTATTGCATGGAAAAAGACACCATCATTAATTTCATATAGTTCAATTGAACACTGTCGAGCGGTGCCGTTTGATCTGTAGATCCTTATTCTGAGTTATTTGATGGTGATGTTGCATCATGTCTAATCCCATCGTTATTTATAGTGACAGAGGCTTTGGTTAACGTATAGAAATCCCGCTGAAGTGCTGCTGGAGCAAGATGTGCCCGAGCTTTTTATCAGGTCAGGGAATCCGTGGAGGGGCACAAAAACCACGTGTTTCACAATATCAGTTACATAATGAAAAAAGTTTTTCATTACGAACCCCAAGTTTTAATTCTGTCTTTATTCACCAGGAAACATTTAATCATATCAAGCTGCCTTGTGTGTCATGTCTTGCATATCATGGCATTTTAAGCATTTTCCATGTCAGTTCTTGCTGATTCATTCCCATTGTGAATAGAACATTTTCCAACAAGATGACAGGGTCGACAACTCGGAAGCTCAGGCAGTACAGCACATTCCAAAAAAGTAAAAACTGACGTTTTAATACAGGTTAAATTAATTAAAAAGTCTTTAGTGTAGGTTTAGGGATAGCAGAAAAGTAATATACCAGTTTTATAGAAAAATGACAGAAACTATACGACCGCTGTGTCGCTTCATTTGTCTGAGACTCCAAACTACGTTTTAGATTTTGCAGCAGTCACCCTGCTTTACCTGGGTATTTGTTTGACTTTATAGAGAAGGACAACTATTTTAACTCTGTGAACACCAAATCGGCATACAGTATGGTTGAATAAGCTGTCAGAAAATACCTGGAGAAGTTTGTTCTGGAAGCTCTCCCACATAATTATAACAATTGAATAAAAAACATTGATGCGTTTAATTTGGCAGATGTCATTGTTTAATTATTATTATTGTTCACCAAATGAGTGAATCTCAGAATTGTTATTCTGTTTTTGGGCTTAGCAGATGAAGATAGCTGGTGTAAATCCTAAAAAAAAGATGTTCTGAAAAGAAACAGGAACTGCAACTGAGCAAGACACTGTATTTCCTAGTTTTAGCAAAAGAAGCATTTTTAAGGATATACTAAAGACACTGAGGCCCTAACTTTGGTGTTTAAACCTTTTGAAGATGTATATTACTGTCTTGAATGTTGTAGTTTTTCAGGGGGATGTTGGTTGAGTTGCTGCAGCCAGTAAATTTTAACAAAACCCAAGGCTTTGAGGGTGACAACTATGTCTTAAGAATCATTAACAGTATTTTTGTACGTTTGTCTGAAGCCGCAGATTTGAATGTTTTTACAACAGTGCAAGGAGCATGCGTGTTTAATGTGCGATTGTTCCCACAGCCAGAAAACTGTGGCTTACATGCTGCAGATGAGGGAGGATGAAGAAAGAGGTCAGGCTGTATATTATAATGATAAGAAATAAGAAAGGAAATTATTTATGAATTCACAGGATATGTAAGAAAGTGAGATCAATTATTTATCAGATCCGTGTTGTTGCTGTTTTTTTATATTTTAATGTTTCGCATAACAGAAAATCGTGTAATTTTCAATGTATGTTTAGTTGTTTTTTTTTATAACTAATTTACTTCTGCATCTTTCTGTTCAGAACTAAACTAAGTTATATGAGGCATCCTGTTATTTGAAAGAAGCAGTATGTGTGTGTTTGTGTTTTGCATTCATCACATGTAGATTATCTCGTTTGGATAACTGCTGCAGATACAGAGATGAGCAAAATCCTTCATAATATTCCTGATGAGAGTCTGTTTTCAGCAGAGTGTTTGACAGTTGAGTGTTAGCAATATTAATAAGATGAATGTTGCCTATAGAAGAGATGTTTACATTCTTACAGCTAATTTAGGATAATTATGACTAATTGCAAACCCCTGCCATTGTTAAATCTTCCTAAATTCGTGAGCAAATACAGGTGTGTTGTGTTTTTCTGAAGCGCATGACCTGAGCCCAAAAACAAATTTTTGTTATTCTGGTGAAAGCCATCTCATCTACATATAAATTAGGCTGCAGGGTGTCCTAATCTCTTTACAGGCCCCATTTATCATTAGAACCTTAATTGAACCGAGCTTATCGGAGTGGCCAATTTGAGCATGAACTTGAGAGAAGGAAATGATGATGGGTTGCCATAAACGTAATGAAAGCGCTGATGTCCCTGTACTGAGTATGAAACAGTATGAAATAGTCTATTTTTTTTCTATATTCAATTATAAGTATTTTTAAGCAGCTTTTCTCCAGATTCACTTGTGTTCATCATAAACTCCTCCACCCAGTGCCAACTTTCTCGCAACTTTTTTTAATAGAAGTGCCACCGTTCTTGTTCTAGATAGGGTGGATAAATACTGGGCTTACATTTAATTAAACTCAGTTTATATTTACTGGGATTTCTGTCTTTAAAAATTCAAATGGTCTTTTTAAAGCTGTATACCTGTGCCAATATCTTAAAATGATGATAAAGATAGCTTAAACTTATTATTTTCTGAGTGAATTGAGTTATCGTTTATCCTCCCACAAGGACATTTGATTGTTAAGTGAAATAATCTAAATGTAAATGACTTTTTATAAAACTTTGTTTTGCTTTTCCCTGATATTCAAAGCTGTAGAATGTAATTTGATGCTATACGCTGATGTGCAGGAAGATGGCTTTTTATATGGTTATTTTATTATCAATTTGTCCCAGCTATGAAAAGTACATGACTCTAGCTTTTCGCAAAAAATGCTTTTAGGTGGCTTTATATCAGTTGTTCTTTAACTGTAACACTGAGTTTTATGGTCAGAAAAAGCAAAGTGCTGTGTTTAACAGGATTTCACATTGAGTGTTTCTGACTCTGGAGCCTTGGTCACAGGCTTTTTGGAGGTTTTGGCAAAAAACAGTTCTCCTCATCTTAATTTTAAGTAATGTTTATCCCCTATTCCAAACTGGTGCAGGATGACAATGAGATGATTTCTCTGAGCTGATCTGTGGCCACTGAAAAAAGGAAAGAGCAAGTAAAGTGGGAATTTAATATTTCGACAGACTCCCATGGACATCCTATGATAATGTTAGTCAGATTTTTGGAATTTTTGGAAACATTTAACATTGATCGAGGAATGACTTTGGCTCAGTTTTTGGCATACAGTTGACTTATAAAAGGGAATCGGTGTTTCCAGAGTGCGTACCGTGTAGTCATCTGGCATTGCTGTTCTTTCTCTGCCTTTACATCTCATCTGATCCCCCTGGTGTCTTAAGTGGGAAGAATTGGTGAGGAACAAGGTGAAAGGCGGGAAGCACAGAAGCACAAGCCTCCAGAAGCCTGTACAAAAGGAAGGTTGCCACACATGAGGCAACTGTGAGGTGTGCTGGTTAAGAGAACAAATGAATTCAGCCTTTTCTGAGTCACGTTTCCTCGCAGTTTGCTGCCACAGTACTTTGGCATTAACATTGGATTTATAAGTCACTGTGATTTGATTCAGTGCAGCCCAACACCCACCTGCTGGGCAGTAAGAAGCAACCCTACTTAAACTGGAAAAAAGTCACAGAGCATTTTTCAACTTTAATTTGAAGCTCTGAATCGTGATGACCTCTGGTTGTTTTCTCTTTTTCTTTTTGTTTTTCCTACAGTGTGACCACTGTGGAGCAGTGCTGGGAAGAGCTAGGAAATATTATGTGTTTGTGGGGGTTAAAAAACAGGTTTTCTTTTTCTTTTTTTAATTTCACCATTGATAATCATTGTGTAAGTGTACAACAAAGTACCTTTTAATCATTATTGTTATTAAAAAAAGCTAACTTTGAACTTCTTATCTTTTTGTGTTGTCATTTCTAAAACTTGCATAAAATACTTTGCAGAGTCATACAGATATTTTAAGCTTTCATTATGGAAAAAGAACAAGTGATCATGCTAACACCTTTATACCAGCTATGAATTAAACAGTGCTGTCAAAAACATTTTAAGAGTGGTTACTATGATACCAAATGGACATTGATCATTTAAAGTGGGATGTCTACCATGACAATAAGCGAAAGGCATCAAACCATATTGGCTTGATAGTCTTGGTATTTCTGCAGATGTAGAAATCAGCAATACTCAAATCTGACCTATAGTGAAAAACAGGTCATATTAGGTTAAGGTTTAGGTTTACAGCGATGTTAAATTTGAACTTCATCTGAGATTTAAGGTGATTATTAAAGTTAGTTAGAAACTGATTCAAACAACTGAAATTATTAAGCATGTATGTGTATACACATTAAATATACACAACACAATGACTATAGGGAATTTTTTTACAACTCTTTAGGCTTAGATAGAAAAATGCTAACATTTATCCCAGAGGGTTAACAAAATAAAACAACACTACTACTACTAATAATAATAATAATAATAATAATGATAATGACAATAATAATAATCATTTTTATTATAACAATTCCCTAAAACTGTGTCTAGAGCAGACATTTAGGATTCTGTAAGAGCTCATGAAAAAAATAAAATCTATACAACGAACAACATGAGTAGATTCACAGAATATAAAATTATCCACCTAAGTTCTGCTCAAAATCCATATTTCCCCAGGGTCATTCATTTTTCTCTTTCGAAAGAACATAGATCATATGAAGCTTCTGCCTCAAAGAAATTGATTTCTTACACCTTGATGTCTTGGTGTAAACTCAGTTTTATTGTCAACAATGTCTGGCCTACATGCTGCACCCGGTTAGTGGAGGCTCAATAGCATCAGTCCCCCTATAATGTTCACTATATAAGTGTCACAAGGCAGTCTGTATAACTGTGACCATGCTCTGATATGAATCAGCCTCCTCCTGAAATCCCCCAAACATTTCATTCATTTAGCTGAAAGTATGCAGTCAAATACAATGAAATAACCTTTTAGTAACTCTCCCCATCTTGTTCAGATTGTCCCACTTTACCCCTCCTTCATGCTCTTCTGTCACCCACTTCCACCCTCTTTTGGTTTTCTTCTCCTTTCAACACAGAAATTGTTCTATGAAATGGAACTGCCAAATTGTTGACAAAAAAGAAACGCAACGTTTTTCTGGGCAAAGACATACTGCAACATGTCTATAGACACAATCATGTGCACTGCTGAGTCACTGATGAATTTATTCAACAATCATGACTGCTAATTTTCCTGAAATGTCTCCAGTTAGATGGTCACATGTACTGTTTTTTTCTCAGGTAAATATTATTTTCTTACAACAATTTCAATAACTGACTGACAATAACTGACAGGAAATAAGATATAGATAATTTTTATTAGTATTAATAGTTACCCCTTTAACTTCACCCTCTTCCAAATGGTAGAACAAATTTTCCAGTGATAATTATGAATATTAGTAAAGAATTCATTATACGAACCTGCCTGAACCGTCTCTACCAATTGGTTTGGGTATGTAATATCAAAAGAAAGTGTTTGTTATCCCATTGCTGTTTCAAATTTTAACCATTTCACTGTCATCAGATTATTATTAACTTTTATCTCAACTACCGTACCGTACCGTCCTCTTCCGCTTATCCGGGGTCGGGTCGCGGGGGCAGCAGCCTAAGCAGGGAAGACCAGACTTCCCTCTCCACGGCCACATCAGCCAACTCATCCGGGGGGATCCCGAGGCACTCCCAGGCCAGCCGAGAGATATAATCCCTCCACCGGGTCCTGGGCCTACCCCGCGGCCTCCTCCCGGTGGGACGTGCCCAGAACACCTCCCAAGGGAGGCGTCCAGGGGGCATCCTGACCAGATGCCCAAACCACCTCATCTGGCTCCTCTCGATG
>JAVQJG010231763.1:0-12228 GCA_036024015.1 Craterocephalus amniculus | reverse complement strand
CAGCCTACTTTCCTCAACACTGCCACCTAGTGTTCTGGCGCCGACATTACCAAGCGTGCCCGAGCCTGGTTCAAGCACTGGCATGTGAACACAACTCAGGAGTAATCGTTCCCGGGCACCGCACGGGCCCGAGCACGCCATGTGAAAAGGCCCTAAATGCAGGGACAAAATCAGCCATGGGACTCTGCCCTAACTACTTACTTTACTGGGGCTACAGTGACTCCTGCTGGATAAAAATCTAAAACTAGAAATCTCAAACAGACCTCCACCAAGAAACTGTCATTTGTTTTGGTCAAGGATTGTGTGCATTATTTCTGTAATTAAAGTACAATTAAAATATCTGGATGTAAGTGGCAATCAGATCACGCCTAAATTCTCATCACTTGAATGTGATAATAATAATAATAATAATAATAATGATGATAACAATAATGAGGACAAAATTAAAATGAGAATAGGTCTTTTTCCAGCCAATAACTGGAGAAAAATAAAGAAGATGATATTGCACTGTCAGATCATTTCTGTCCTCACGAGTTAGAAAACAACAAGTAGTCTGACCTATGAGAAGGCTGAGAGGAGGTGAGCAGGACGGGAAGGCTGTGAGGAGCTCCACAACGCCGAGGCTTGGCTCACGCACATACAGGTTGTAGTCTGAGGCACCTTGTTTACTGCAGAGCTCCTGCAGCCGCCTCCTCTGCGCTCCGTCGGCTGTATGCTCCACCAGCGCTCGGAGAAATGCCTGAAAGAGACACAGAAATAGAAAACGTGGTGTCACTTATCTGCTAGGACGGCCGCAGTTTTCCTGGCATTAGAAAGTAGATTGAGAGGATGCATTATCTGTCAGCAGACGGACAAATAAACTTCAAATGAAGGCTTTTTCAGTTTTCTCAGTAATGGAAAGAGCATGGCAACACCAGCGTGGTTATGCAGCACATCCATAAAGTGCATGCATGGTACTAAATACTTCTTGTGCTACTGAGAAACATAGAACCAACTTGTTAATACTCTCAACAATTTGTCAAAAGTAATTATTGTAATCAATTAAAATGCTACATTTGCAGAAAACAATTTAAATGTCATCTTTTAATAATTGTTTTTCTAATTGTATGCAGCGATTTAAATTAGAGGCTTATAGAAATTGTGGAAAAGTGTTCAAATGTTCCTGTTTAACTTTTTACAGATTTGACTTTTTCATGAAACTATGAATCAATGCAAATCGGTAATCAGAAGATCTAAATAGTTGTCTTGCTGAAATGTTCCCAATAATCTCAGCGACTCATTAGTTTGTGAAAGCGCGTATGCAGAGATTAGTGGCACATGCTCAGAACTTGCACTAGAAGAATTATTATTACCTCCATCTTCCAAGACATGGTGTGATGCCAGAATCTGAACGGTATTTGAATTGAATGAATGCATTTTTACTGTTAAGTTAAGGGTAAAAAAAAAAGAAAGAAAAGAAAAACAATTGTGCTTGTGTTTGTCAAAGCATCAGGATGGTTTGGTTGTATTTTCTAGTCGAGATGATTAGACAAGATGTTCAACTATCACACATGATGCTATGCTAAGACATAGAGGTGATTATCATTAACTATATTGTCACGTTAAAAAATTTAGGAGCTTTAATAAACCTTTTTACTGCCTGGATTCCATAGGCAGTTGTGGGAAAATAAAATTTTAAGTCTGCATTTAACAGTTTGGCCTGAAACTAGTCATTTTTGTAGGGATAAATACATTTATTGAGTTTTCTCAATAGACTGAACTGATGGAAGCTGTTAAATGTAAATGTAATGTCTCTTTCTGACAGATTTTGTTGGAATTTGGACAGAAAAAAAAAAAAAGTTTCCTTAATGTCTTGTAATTCATCATACTTGCACATTTGCTTACTATTTTCATGTTCTTACAAAAAAGAGTAGCACTATTAAACAACGGTAATTTGCCGAAAACCATTTTCATATAAAATCACATTCTAAATAGTTTGAAGTTTTATAAAATGCTGTGGGCTGATTTAATTAAACAGATTTTAATGATGTTGTGGCATTGTTGACAAATACTTTCTTCTTTCTATCTCTCATTGTTCAATTGACAAATTTCATGAAAATGCCAACGCTGTTAAATACATTTTAAAAATTTCTTCAATATTCTAGAACATTTATCATCACCAGTGTGACAAAGTAACAAAAACGAAAAAAATAAATAAATAAACAAATAATGGGAAAGCCATTCAGCATCCCAGCCAAAGCTCAGGACTGCCACCATGTGACTTTTCCACACAGTTACTCTGCTCTGCCACAAGGCACCGAGCACATTTAGTGACTATTACAGCCTCAACCCCAGACTTAAGATATCCAGTTTTGCTTGAGCTTCGCATCATCAAACCACTTCACATCTCCAGGGTGCTGACCCGGTGCTGACCCAGAACCAGTCCCAGTGGGGTTCAAGAGTAAGGAAATCTAAATAAGTGTGTAATAAAAACAATTACACTCCTACATGAAAAGCAATAGATTTTACTTTCCTCTAAGCTTTGACTGAGCAAGTTAAAGCAGCGTGTACCAGCCAGAGGAAAGAAAGCGACAAATGCCTCTTATTGTGCTGATCGAAAACAACAACAAGCAGGATTTCATGTGAGGAGTTTTGGCTCATGCATTCATAAGTAAATTGCTGCGGACCATGTTTAGGCATACTATACCTTCTTAGGAACACTTCTGATCTCTAGACACCACGTGAGCAGGAACAGCAGAGAAACATTCGGAGGGATGTGAGATGGGACTTGGGCACCTTTTAACAGGAAGAAAGAAACATACAGTTAGGAAAAGAGCCCGTGTTGTAAACAAGGGTGGTTTGTATCAAGATATATTCTTGTCTGTAAGGGGGGAAAACAAAACCATTCTTTATTCCTTTTTTTTGGTCTTAACAGCGATGTATGAATCACGAAATAAGGACGCATTACGGAAACAGGATAGAAAACTACCACAAAAAATGATATTTTTAGTGGCATACTTTTGTCCGTCGATCTGTCTGTCTGTTAGCAACATCACTCAAAAATTAATGGACAAATTTAAATGGAATTTCAGAAAATCACCAACATGATGACATAAGGTGGTGACATTTTGGGGGCAATCTGAATCACATTCTGGATCCAGGAATTGTTTTCTAGCACCAGAAAACCCAAAATCCTCAAATCCCCCCAGAGCCACCAGAGGGGTCATTCTGACACCCTGCTGACACAGAATTGTTTTTAAAGAATACCATAAAGGCGGCATTTAAGATCAATAACGAATTGATTAGCTCGTAGCACATCTTTTGAATTGTATTTTAAATGGAAAATATCAAATACTTCCTAACAACATTCACTTATGAGCTACATTTAACCCAAAATGTTTTTTCAGCAATTACTCAAGACAGAAAGAGAGCATAACTTAATAATAAAGAGTGTTGGATGTCAAATGATACTGATTTAATAATGTATCAGATGTGGAAAGCTCAATAATGAACACACAGGGGATGATTCTGGCATCACTGGAAGAGGACACATGAATTCAATTTTAGGGCTTCTCTCAGATGAGTCACATTAAGGCTTGGTGAAAGTCTGTGCTCTCCGTTTATGTTTTATTGGCTTTTGCACCTATAAAATATAAAATCCTTTAAATACAAATAAAAGTGACAGAAGCAGAAATGAAGACCTGTATTACCTTTTTTCTTAGTGTCCTTTTTTAGTGTAACATGGACATGATGATTTCTTTGGTCTTCAAGCCCCAGTCTGCAGAGCAAGTTGTCCACCTCTGCTGGCCAGTTTGGGCAAAACACATCAAAAGAATCCCCTGGCTCGTATGTCAATGCCGGGTTAGACTGGAGATGAAAAAAGAACAGATGAAAATAAAAGTTTGATCCAAATCTGAAACATTATTTAGGGATACTTACAGAGAAGTCCAGTTCTAGTAGAAGGGCTGTCTTGACAGACTCTCCTCTGCTCAGCTGAACTGCTTTGGATATGGGCACCTCATGAAGAGTCTCTTTGTTCAGTGGCCCTTCATTCTGAAAAAAGGAAAAGTCAAAGAGATGGAGAGTGAAGTAAGGCTCATATCCTGGGTTTTTTTCCCAGCTGAAACATTCATCACCTGTTCCACTGAGTCCATCTGCTTGAATGTAACGTCTAAGTAGAGAGGAGGCAGAGCCGGAACATTAAGTGCGGACTCAGACAGCGGCGGTAGAGATTGTGTCAATGAGGCTGCTAACGCTGCTTCCTGTACGGCTGTGGAGTCCCCGGCAGTGCTGTCAGGCTGAGATACCACCGTGGTGCTTCCAGCAGAAGAAGCTGGCCTGAGATCAGAAACTGCAGGCGTTGAAGCCGGAGATGCATATTTAGAGTCTGTGTTTACAGACGCTCCAGTTGGCTGGTCAGTGATGTTTAAAAGGCTCAGCTGGACAACTGGGATGGATGAATCAGGAATTTCTTTGCATGAATCATCGACAATCTCTCGCAAGAGGTCATCCCTATCAGAGGCCATTTTTGATAAGGTCTCTTTGATGGCGTTCCACAGTCCTTCCAGCCAAGGGTCCACAACCACCTCCAACCTGGACAAATCAAAGTCCACATGATGGAATTCAAAAGTGACTTGCTTGAATAAACTTTATGCATCTGCATTACTTACCCTACACCGTCATCTGCATATCCCGTCGGATAGAAATGCTTGGCTCCAAGTTCCCCTAAACGACGCTCAATTGTCTTCCCGCAGTTGCAGAAATTTGCATAATTAGTATCTCCTAAAGCTGAGACAGACAGAAAAAAACAGATCTTCTAGCAACTGTTCAGAAAGAAGAGTTCAATAAGTGTTAAGATTTATACAAGTATGATTTGCAAGTATAAAACACCATGGCAGATGTTCTACAAAAACAACTACTTCAGACTCTTGAATGAAAATTTACCTAATAGTGTAAAGCAAAGGTGTTTATAGTGGTCATGGGGGATGGTCTTCTTCTTGATGCGCCTTACAAATTGTAGTGCATTGTCAGGTGGATCGCCATCTCCAGTGGTAGACACGATAAAGACTACTGGGGCACTCTCCTTCTCTAAATTGTACTGGAAGCAGTTCTATGGTTAATTGCTTGTCCACAGCCCATGTGGAAATACATCAATTAATGTCCACACAATCAGGCAAATAATGTTGATGGGGTATTTTGTGGGAAAGAAGCATGCAATGAAAGAGAATCTCTGTTGATAGTATGAGTAGTATATGTACCTTCTCATTCTGGTTTAGGCAGCTGAGATCAGCAACCAGTCCATGCTGCTCAGCTTCCTCAGCTATTCCTTCTGCTATGGATTGGGCCTGGCCCTTCTGAGACCCGTACAGCACCACAAACCGAGGTTTCACTTCACAAGGCATGCTGGAAAATCAAGATGCATGCATGCACATAAATAAAAAATTTACTGAGGAACAATTAATTTACAGACCTGTCAAAAAAAGTATCTCGAGGCATCTCATTTGAATTTGGCCATATTTAAACTGACTATTCATGTATTAGATTTTCCCACTGAGATTTATATTTCCTCCATTAAAAAACCAACACTAGCCCTACTTTATACATGTTTTACTACTACACCTTAGAATACAGATATGTTTACTGACTGTCTTTCCAAGTACTTAACTAAAGTTTTTATTTGTATTATTTTACCCCTCAAATGTGGAGCTCAAATCCTCATAACTAAACAATTAAGAAACAAGAAATCTTTTAAACCTCAACCACTGAACCTGAGTATGTTAATGCAAAAGCGACATTAAAAACACACGATCGAGTCCAGTTACGATTATTACAAGTATTTACAGCTGAGCTTACCAACATACTTGGACAAGTAAGACACAGGCTGCCACCAAAACACTCTTGCTGCAAAGCTAACAGCCCTTGTCCCACTGAAGATCACCATACCTACAACACCCGGACGTTGCGTCAAATTTTTGCGGCTGACAGCAGCACACGTGGATATGAACAAGTTTTTCTTCCTCAAAACTAAAGCAAAAACAGACACTGTGTGTCGATAGGGATGTATTTTCCACGGTTTGTTTATATAACAGTTTACCTTTACGAAATCGCTGTGGAAATTCACACGGGACACTCCTATGCTCCTGTTGATGCAATTTAACTAAATTCACGCGAGATCAGAGCACACACGTCAAACGTGGATGGAATGAACCAAGTTTCTCCAAAAATAAATATTCAGTTAAAGTTCTTAACTTGTGCTTTATTTTAATGTTTTAATCATTTTAAGGAATTATTAATTATTAAAAGATCCGTTATTCAAAGAACCTGTCTTTTGTGACAGAGTTTTACTTTATTTTAATCTAGACAGTTAACAGTATTTGGTTCCGCCCTCCCCGCCCGACGAGCCTTCCAGAAGTCGCCGGGCAGAACCGTGCGGCTTGCAGCTTAGCCACACTCCAGATTTACATCATTTAAACTCATTATCCAGTAACTCATTCTTATTAAGCGTCTTACTTCATCCGTCAAAATGTCCTCTTTAGGGACGCTGGCTTTCGATGAGTATGGCAGGCCTTTCATCATCATTAAAGACCAGGATAAGAAGACACGGTTAACGGGCATTGACGCATTGAAGGTACAATGGGCTAGCTAGCGCAGCGCGACTGCATTATCTTTGCTAACAGGTTGTCATTTTGGTGATAGCCACTTGAGTTGGGTACGCAGAGTCGAGAAAATAGTAGTTCAGACATAGGGTTGTGAATTGTGCACAGACTTTACGGGAAAACGAAACTGTATTATATCAGCATCGGGGCAATATGTGGCTTAGGATTAGCTAGTCATGCTAACATGTAGGTCCATGTGCTCATGTAATGCGTTCATCCAGTGGGAGTTGCTACATAGGGCTATGCCTAAAATGGTCATTGATGGTGCACATCACTTCCATGATAAAGCTGAAAATGGTCTCGTTTAAAAACAAGAAGTTATAGGGGATTCTATTACAATGCTGATATGCAACTATTTATGTTTTGCAGTCACATATTATGGCAGCCAAAGCAGTTGCTTCAACTCTGAAAACCTCTCTGGGGCCAAATGGTGAGTACGAATTCATATCTGTATCATATCTTGCGTCTTTTATCTAAATAGAGACATTAGGTTGAATTGTGTTAAGTTTTATATTCAATTCGACAAAATCTTAGATCATTTTAACATCATCTACATAAATTTAAGTGAAAAAATGTAAACACTTGTCATTGAAATCATTTAACCCTACTTTTTTCTTTATTCAATTAGGTCTTGACAAGATGATGGTTGACAGAGATGGAGAGGTAACTGTCACTAATGATGGAGCCACTATTCTCAGCATGATGGATGTGGACCACCAGATTGCCAAGCTTATGGTGGAGTTATCAAAGTCTCAGGATGATGAGATTGGTGATGGAACCACTGGAGTTGTTGGTATGTGACTTTTCCAATACTGCCTAAAAATTATGTTGATTTTAGACATTGTATAGCTTTCCATTGGTTTTCTTTAAAAAATAATAAAAATAAAATAATTTTCCAAATGTTCCTGAAGAAATTTAATTTGAATTCTTTAGTTTTACTTCCTTACTTCCTTTAGTTTTACAAAATGTGTTTATTTGCATACTACTGATGTTAATGCTATGCAAGTGTCATGCTAGCCAAAAAAAAACTAAGCCTATGTAAATTGCATGTCACAGTCTTAAGCGATGATGCTGGCATACTTTTACACACATAACATCCTGCAGACTGCAGTTGCATTGCATAATTAAAGAAGCAAGTCGCTATTTTCAAGATGAGCTGCTATGTAATGGTTTAATTTTGAAAGTTTACCATTTGTTTTGGGTTTTTTTATTTTTCTCTCCTCAGTGCTAGCTGGGGCACTGCTTGAGCAGGCTGAGCAGCTCCTGGATCGTGGAATCCACCCAATCAGGATCTCTGATGGTTATGACCAGGCTGCACACATCGCCATCGCGGAGCTGGACAAAATGGCAGAAACGTTTCCCTTCGATCCCAATAACACAGAACCACTCATTCAGACCGCCATGACCACACTTGGATCCAAAGTGTAGGTGACAACACTATTTTTATTTGATGTAATTTAGTTGTTTACATATTTATCATTTATTTTGTTTAATTTCTCTACAGTTTTTGATTGTATTTCTGCACTCTTGAATTGCTTAACATTTACTGAAAACAATTGGTTTATTAACTTTTAGCTAGAGAATCACATGGTTTTCTCCAAAAATGCCCAATCCCTTTGTTCAACATGTGTACTAGACAGAATGACAGGTTTGCTAAATCTTAATTATGTCATTTTTCTAGTATCAACCGGTGCCACCGACAGATGGCAGAGATTGCAGTGAATGCAGTCCTCACCGTGGCTGACATGGAAAGAAAGGATGTGGACTTTGAGCTCATCAAGATGGAGGGCAAGGTGGGAGGAAAGCTGGAGGACACACAGCTCATCAAGGGAGTTGTTGTTGACAAGGAATTCAGCCACCCTCAGATGCCCAAGGTATGATCAAAGGAGAATCCTTAGAGGATGTCATTGGCTCTCTGTTCAGTGACTCCAACATATCTTTGATCCAAATAGATGAACAGTCTAATGCACTGGTTAAGCTGCATTCTGACATCATCTCAGAAATTCAAGTATTGTATGAATTAATTTAGATGTATATATTAAAAGTTGATCTAAGTGCTCCTGGTATGTTATGCATACTGATGAACGTTTTAGCACAGTATCTGCTCTAACAACTTTTTTTTTTTTTTCTATCTTAGGTCTTGAAAGATGTAAAGATTGCTATCCTGACCTGCCCATTTGAGCCTCCTAAACCCAAGACCAAGCATAAGTTGGATGTGACCTCTGTGGAGGACTACAAAGCCCTCCAGAAATATGAAAAAGAGAAGTTTGAGGAGATGATCCAACAGGTTAGTACCTGTTAACTACCAATGTCTGACAGACATTTAGCTGTTTATCAGAAATATGGTAAAAATGTCCATGAACTTAAAATGTATTTTAATGACAGGTCAAAAGCAATGGGGCAAACTTGGCTATCTGTCAGTGGGGTTTTGATGATGAGGCGAACCACCTGTTGCTGCAAAATGAGCTGCCTGCTGTGCGCTGGGTCGGAGGGCCTGAGATTGAGGTGAACATAACGGAACCCTTTTAATGTAAAATTGCTCACAGTTGATGATCTTCATCAATCAAGTATCACAAGTTATTGTTTCAAAGCAATAGGCAAGTTTGTAGTGAAGTAATCGATCGTGAATGTGGTTTTTGTGCAGCTGATAGCTATAGCCACAGGAGGTCGCATCGTGCCCCGGTTCTGTGAGCTGACGCCAGAGAAGCTAGGCACAGCCGGCCTGGTGAAGGAGATCTCCTTCGGTACGACCAAAGATCACATGTTGGTCATCCAGGAGTGCAAAAACACCAGAGCTGTGACCATTTTCATCCGTGGAGGCAACAAAATGGTCAGCATATGTTAGACTTAACACATTTTTCAGTACATGTTTTTTTTGGTGTTCGTGTTTTCAAATTTCTTTAATTATTCTCACCTGGTAGATCATCGAGGAGGCCAAACGTGCGCTCCATGATGCTCTGTGTGTAATTCGCAACTTGGTTAGAGATAACCGTGTTGTGTACGGTGGCGGAGCTTCTGAGATCGCGTGCGCCCTGGCTGTAAACTACGCCGCTGATAAGGTGAGACATTTTATATCGGGTAGAACATCATAGAACCTTGACCTTTTCAACATTAGAATAATTAGAGTATTATTTATGACTCAATGATTAGATCTAATCATTTTTGTGTTATCAGTGCCCATCATTGGAACAGTATGCCATGAGGGCATTTGCTGATGCCCTGGAGGTCATCCCCATGGCACTGGCTGAGAACAGCGGTCTGAACCCCATCCAGACTATGACAGAGATCAGAGCCAGACAAGTCAGAGAGAACAACGCCTTCCTTGGCATTGACTGTTCGCACAACAACACCAATGGTAAGGAACCATTATTACTGGTCTCTGCTGTATTTACATGGCTTTATTCCAGCATCTGAACTCTTGTTTTCCCGTTGTACAGACATGAAGCAGCAACATGTGATTGAGACCCTCATCGGCAAAAAGCAGCAGATCCTGCTGGCTACTCAGGTAGTCAAAATGATCCTGAAGATAGACGACGTCCGAAACCCAGGAGAAAGTGAGGACTGAAGCCCCCTCTGAACAGAAGCAGTACAGATGTGTTTTCATTGTTAGAATCTGAGCTGTTTTAGAGGGTTTTGGCACTTCCCAGAGTTCCTGTCCAATCCACACTGATGAGATTGCTGATTGGATACTGCTGATTAGATTACATTGCTATTTATCATTTGATATGAAAACGCCCAAGCTGTTGTAGTCTCAAAGTCGCAATAAAATGTTGGTCTGTTGACATTTCCAGACTCAAACTTGTTTTTATAATGCATGAAAATACATGACATGAAATGAAAAATACATAAATGCATAAAATAAATATCACATAGACAGTGATGTATACAAATAGCTGTTGCTAATGTTTTAAAGGCTCAAGTCTGCTCCATCTCCGTATTATAAAAGTCAAGGATTCAGCAGTATAGATTTTCTTATTTTATTTGGAAAATTCCCAACATGTCCCTGTTTACCCAGGCTTCCTTCCACAGACCAAAAACAAGCATGTTTGGTTAGCAGGTGAGTCTAAATTAGGTGTGGACATTCATGGTTATTTGTCCTTGTAGTCAGGATGTGCCCTGCCACTCGCCTATTTTCAGGTGGGTTACAGCCCCTTATAGCCCTGAATTCTATAGATGTAGAAGATGGATGGATTCCTTATTAAACTAACTGAAATGACAGCCACGTGCAGCCATTAATTCCTTGAACCACAGCAAAGTAACATTTCATTATATTGTGCAGTTGTATTCTACACTTTTCCAAAGTGTGTTGTGTAGATAAATGATGACAGGAGGGTGAATGAGAACATATTGAATATATTTTAATTTTGTGATTTTTCATAACAATTAAGATATAAAAATTGATATCTTGCGATGTTAATAATCAAGCAACATAAGATTACATTCAATTAAGCATCTAAGGCACTTGGGGACATTGAAAGGCTTTGGTCATTAGCGATGCAAGCTCACATGATGGCTACAAAGGCAGTCACATTCTCAGAGCAGCAGTCTTTCCTTAACCGCATCATTTCTTTAAATTGTGTCAACTCTGATAGATGAGGAGAGGGCTCTCTTTTTTTAAACTCTGACAAAAGGCTGCACACAGTCTGCAACTAAAAGAAAACCTCATCCTTATATAATTCTGTTTTACACAACATGAAAGTCACAGTGCCAAATGGTCCACACGGTTCTGACATTATTTAAGGCACTTATTGCTTCGACAGCATAACTTTCAGACTTTATTTTACTACTTCTACACCACAGGTGTCAAACTCTGGCCTTCAGTGTAATTATTTTTGGCCCGTGAGGCGATACCAAATGACTACTAGAACTGGCCCCGAAATATTAAACAGCACATGTGCTGCTTATACTCCAAATCCTAGAATGCTTTGCTAGTTTTTTGGCTTGTCAATCAGAACAGGACAGGAATCATGACATTTCACACTCAAAGCCTGAGCCCAGATATCATTGAGCTTCATCCTGGATCAAATGCAGGTATCTGGTTGGACACATCAGAGAAAACTGAGCAATGATTAATGTTTTCTTGCTACTCCAAAGCATGGCGCCAAATCATTGCACATGCATTTAAGGATGCTATTATTGATTAATTGTTTGATTAT
Organism: Craterocephalus amniculus; assembly: GCA_036024015.1. Classification (NCBI taxonomy): domain Eukaryota; kingdom Metazoa; phylum Chordata; class Actinopteri; order Atheriniformes; family Atherinidae; genus Craterocephalus; species Craterocephalus amniculus. Next base: position 437 of record JAVQJG010231763.1, on the reverse strand, counting down.
TTTATTTTTAGATTTACTGTTTAATTTAAAGATTTAATTTAGATGTTTATTGAAATTCCGTTTAAGATTAATGTTTTTAAGATTTAAAATTAAGGCGTGTTAATGATTTTTTTTTTCATAAAAAAAAATGATTTTGCATGGATGCATTAAGTTATGACTTTTCAGTCAGTTGAAAAGGTTCACTTTTATGTGGAGGAATTTGTTTTGACAAATATCAATGTTGGCCGGCGACTTTTTCCAAGTTTTATATTTCGGCCCACGGTGGGTTTGAGTTTGACACCCCAGTTCTAGACCAGTGGTTCTCAAGTGGTTTGGGTTTGAGACCCACCTACACCCTTTAACAACATGCTGCGACCCAAAGAGAGAAAAAATTCAATTTGTCACATTTATTAAATAAAAAATGTGGTTCCATTTAAACCTCAAATTGTAGAAATAAT
>JAVQJG010231762.1:0-14216 GCA_036024015.1 Craterocephalus amniculus | reverse complement strand
GGCCACAGTTCCAAGCCCCTCCTCAGCCGGAATCTGGCTCCGACCGACTTGGGACTTGAACCGGCGGCCTTCTCACTGTGAGGCCGCAGTGCTAACCACTACACCACCGTGCAGCCCCAAATAGGACCAATCATGTTATTTGTAAGGCTGTACTTAGATGTAAAAGTCCTCTGAGCTAAAATCTAGTGCTACCATTGCAGAATTCTCCCAATGACAATGCTATCCTGATGTTTATGGTATGATGTGATTATGAATCACCATCGCTCTGCCCTCTGGGGTGTAATAGCATAGTTTTGTATGACAGGCTTCTTACGAGGTCAATATTTTCTTCCGTTTTGGGGCCGTGTCTTATGAGACGATTTAATGGCATCTGCTTTGAAGCTTCATGAAGCCTAGCTGACATGTGAGTGAAGAATACAATGATAATGACAATCAACTGATTAGTCAAGTTAGTCCATTACATCAGAAACGCCTATTCTGCTTAATACACTATTGATCTTCCTCAGAATTGAATCTTTCTGGAGAACTCGAGGCCAAATAAAACAAATATTTATATCCCAGTGTAGCATGATTAAATATCAAATATCTCTCATTACAGTCAAAACTGGAAAGAGGATGCAAAAGTCTCCATCTTTAAAAAGTTCAAAAGGATGTGCTAAATAATGCTTCCCAACATTACAGTCAAAGATGGCTAAACTGCTGCTTCATTCATCCCTGGAGAACAGTTGGTGAACATGTGATTTCAATGGCCGCCTTCAGCTCTGCCAGACCTCATTATTCAATTAGTTTCTCTCCAGAAGTGAAAGAACTTCAGATGTGCTTTAGTTGAGGTTATTCTAGATCTGCTTACCTTTAATTTCAGTGACCATCTAAACGTAATGAGTCAGACTTTCCCCACAGCTGATTCAGACTGCAGCAGTTTTCCTTCATCTTATGAGAATAGTTCTGAACTTGGAGTGACTTGTACCATCAGGTGAATGACTCCTCTGTTGAGAAACGTCATTTGGAATCAAATGAGTGCAGATGATGCAAGGGATTTCTCTGTGGTACGGTTAAAAATGCAAATCCCCAGAACCCGGATACTTCCTGTATGGCACATACTTGGAAATCACACAGCTTTTACTAATAACAACATTTATTTATTCACTATTAAACCATGGTAAGAGTCACTAGCTCTTGTCATGGTAAGTTATTATTTACCAGATTAAAACACTGTTCTTGATCATTAAGAACATAACAACATTCTGTTCTGGACAGAAAAAAAGCAAAAAATAAACAAATAATTGAAAAATAGATCCGATCTGAAACATCAGCCACACCACACACTTTTGCAGCACTGATTTAAAAACAGTAAAAGCCCAAAGGATCATCCCTGTGGTTTGCTCCAGCGTTCCAAGTCCGATGACAGTGAAAACTTAACCAAAGTGTAAAGAATAATTTCCTCTTCCGCAGGATTTCCAAAGGAAGAGGAAAACCGTGTTATTTTCTTATCAGCAGAATTTACTCAGCTGACAATGTCACATGCAAACCAGATACACATCAAACAGCATCACTCTTGATTACAATCTGCACCTGACGGTGAATAACAGCATGCTAGCTTCCAGAAAACTGACAGTACTGTTCAAGGTAGCTGGCTCTGAGTTGCAGTAGTTTTGACTTCACCTCACTTCACTAAAGTTTTCTTTCCTAGTTCAGTTGGGTTTCTTTGTATTTTGTTTTGTTCCTCAGAGTAAGTCTGAATTTCAAGGGAAAGGGCCACTGTCCTGCAGGTTTTCAGTGCTTCCTGTTGTAACACACCTAAATCAGACAGATGATTCAACGTGCTTCAGCAGAATATAATTTGTTCAGTGACAGAACCTTGTCTTATTTAGCTGAGTCCTTCTCATAAGTTTTTACTCTGTCTGGTTTCTTTTATATCTTCTTTTTTTAATTAACTATCAATTAACATGTTCTTAAATGAATATTTGTTTTGAAATGGAGTTGCACATCAATGAGTTGTCAGTGTCTACAGTATAGGGATCAGAGAACCATGGAGGTGTTTTAACAGGAGCTTAGAGCTGCTGAGAATGGGGCCAAAAAAAGAGCATTTTCACCATCTATAACTTTGGAGATAATGTATACAATTGACGATACACCCTGCCATTTTTTCTTAAATTATTTGTTTTCTTAATATTTTGTCACTATTTTCGACAGCACCTCATTAGTACAGCAGCTGCTCATCATGTTCTACAACTGATCAGCTCAAATTTCTCCAAGTCTAACCCCCAAATACCACTTGTAAGGCAATTAAAACTGATAAAAGCCTTAAAATTATGCAAAATATACTGCAAAAATAACAATGGTTATCAGACAATGATGGACCTAGCTGATTGGCGGGAGGATATGCAGGGTTGACACCGTCACGTATTAACACAAGAGTCAAAGGCTTTAACATCTGTCGTGTCAACTGATTCAAAAACCACAAAAAAATAACGTGTTTTGCTGCTCTGCATTAAATAAAATTCAGAAACATGGTCAAATTTAACCTGACTGACCACAGCAAGGCCACCTTTGACGTCCCCCCAACGTACTGGCCACATTTAGTTCACATTCATTCAGTATTCTCCCTCTCCGTGAGGAGCTTCCTCAGCGCGATCACACTGGTTGTTCTAGTTTCTCACATATCTGAGACCTGAAAGTCAGGATGATGACAGACGCTGAGTCGGCAGGAGGGCTGAGCTAAGCCAAACGGGACTATAACTTGTGTTTGTTCTGTAAATGTGTGCTTTGTGATGAGAAAGCTCTGACCATGAAAAGGAAATGAGAATGGAAAATAAACTTATCTGGAATAACTTGAAATGTGGAACGTTTTTCTTTCTTTTCATTAAAGATATTTTTAGACGACATGAAAGCAAATGACTTTCTATTATTGATCCAAAGTGTTGTTTGAGGCTTTAGAAACTACTAGAGAATCATTTCAACACCAAAGTGCATTTTTCTAAAAAGAAAACTACTAGAAAGACAACTTAAATGCTGTATTAAAGTACAAAAGACAAAATAGGAATCAAAACAGCTCCACCAATGCATGTTAGTATGACAGCTCATCACTCAGTGTGTTGGACACTTGGATGTTCATTTCTAAATCATACCTGTGTCTCATAAATAGATATATACACTTAAAATCTACTATCTACATTTAGTGAATTGTTTCCAAACTAATCAAAAGAAAGTAAACAAAGCAAGAGTGATGATACTGAATAATTCCCAATTAAAGTGATGCTGTGCCAGCAGCCAACAAGTGTGAGACATCTAAGATTCATAAAGATCTTCCACATTTCACTGCATTATTCACAATCCGCCTACATAGAGATTAGTTCCGCTCTTTTATGTAGGTCATGCTATTGGATAATGAGATGACATTTTGTGCTCATAAGCAGGCGTCACCACATAATAAACGCTTATTGTTCTGTGTTTTCTTAACATCCCGCACCTTCGTCCAGACTGTTTGCATTTACATCAGTGAAAAGAAGGATTATTTGTTTAAATACTCGCATATTAAGCCATATTGCCACAAGCTACAGCTGTGTTGCTGCTATTGATGATGTCATTGTGGCCTTCTGCTGAAGCACTGACTGTCATTAATTAGACTGGCACGGCTGTTCACTCTGTGTTCCCATGGTAACAATGTGTGGTGTCTACTTTCTACGTCCATCCTGGTTCCCATTTTCTTCAGGTTAAGAGATTTCTAAGACATAGCTTAGAAAACACTTTTTAAGCCTGTTGAATGTTAATAAAAGTGGCAGGCAGATTTTTGTATCAACTCTGAGTTTTTCATTGATTTTACGGTGAATAAATGTCAAATGGTGTGATGATGTCTTTGTTCAAATTATATTGATTTGACATGGAAAAACGCACAGAAATCTGAAATCAAAAAGGGTAAAGCTAGGATTGAGTCCCATATTTTAATTGAGATCATTTTAGGTAGTATTTTTGGATCTGTTTTGTAAAAAGATTAATCATATTTATTGCAGGGCTTTCATTTTCCATGTGAAAATTCAATACCTTCTTCCACTAAATTTTCCAAAAGTGCTTAGTTGTTTCCAGGCTATTTATGATATGAGGACAAAATGTTGTAAATCTTACACATAAGTTGTATGTTGAAAATTTGTTGCAACATTCTACTTATAATTGGTGTTAAGGATTGTGGTTCTAGGTAATGTGACAGCAAAAGGAAATCAACTAAACAGCATAACCTATTTTCTTGTCTTCTGGATTTATGAATCAAACATTATATTTGATCAGTTTTTTTTCTTATTTGGAAAAACATCTGCTATAAAGTTCATTTTCAACATGACTGTTCAACTTTGTTTATTCCTGGTATCAGAAAAACTAGAGTGAACCCAAGAGTAAAGCTTTCAAGGGCATCAAGCCCTCTCAGAGTCACTCTCTTCTGCACAATGGTTGGATTTCATGAGCTGTTGGCTTCAATTACTACAAAAAATTGTGTATGTATATATACAGGTAATTGCATTACAGGAAATAAAGAACTTTATCACAATATTCTAATTTTCTGAGACAGACCTGTATATATATATATATATCATTTGGACATTTTTGTTCACATGGAATTAAAGTTTTAGGAGCCTAAAAACACAAACTTTTGAAACCAGGTCCCAAAGGGAGAGGTGGGGATTGAGGTTATTTAAATCTGCTTTAAAATACATGCAGTATGCAGCCCATCAACCATCAGCTACACTTCGCAGAAGTAAAGTTTCAAAGCAGGCAGTATATTTTATCATAAACACTAAAGTATTTACCGGCGCAAACAGACTTCAAGTGTTAAATGACAGCTTATATACTTACTATGATCTAATGTCGGTTTGTAATACAAGTAAAACTGATTTGAAATAGTTTATTTTGCTCACCAAGCCCCATGACGATATGTACATATACTGCCCTCTAGTGGGACCCAAATGAACAGCAACTGCATCTCTGATAAGAGTAGGTCATCCACCTAGTTTGAATAAAAATGTTTTAAAAGTTGTGGATCTAGATGCTGATCGTTATTAAATGTTAATCTTTGTGGCCCACATCTGGTGAAATTGTGATGAAAATCCAAGCATAACTTTTCAAATAATCCTTGCTGCAAACAGACTGAACAAACTACTCTGATCGTACAAATTCCCAGATGCAGGCAGGCATGTCAAATAAAGTACATATACTTTACATTACTTAAGTGGAAATTTAGGTGTCTATACTTTACCGGAGTAACTATTTTCAGTTGAATTTTTACTTGTACACCACAAGTTTTGACAAAATTATCTGAACTTCCAACCCCTTACATTTTAAAAATAACTTTGCTACTACACGCTTTAAAAAAAACATCTGGGTAGATCACACCCTTTGGATACAGTGAATTTGATTGTGGTTGGATAAGAAGCAAAGATGTACACTATTCTGACATCCTGTTGGTCTGTACAAGTTCAGCTTAGTACAGAGATGTCCATAGCAGAGGCCCAAGAGAACAGGTAGCCTATAGTATCCCAAATGTTTCAACATTAACATTTTAAATATAAAATTATAGCCATTATGACCTTTAGAATATTTTTTTGCTGGAGGTGGGGTAGTAAACTATATGTCCCTGTGGCACAGTTTTTGTCCTTAATGGCATTTTTCCCTTTACAGTAACATTTGTGTCTATTTTTTTTTTACTTTAAGTACTTTTGAAATCAGCAATTTTACACTCTTAATTTCCTAAAAAGCTTTACTTGATACTTGACCTTCTACAGAAGTCTTTTAAAACTCTAATATCTATTATTCTACCTGAAAAATGAACGAGAATACTTTTGACACCAGTGGGTGAAGAACATCTATAGGCATCTCTTTGGCACAGTGGATGTTAAAGTAACAAGCCTTTACAAACTAGAAAGCAAACAAAACCAGCAGATAAACTTACCATAAACAACAGGGTACACAGTGCCCCGGATCCCTGAGGCAGGACAGTGCATGTTCTTTCCATTCAGATATAAATTCAGTTCCACGTGGTCATATGTGATACCCTGTAGAACATCAACACACATGTAAACATGCTGTAAAATAACAGTTGACCTTGTTTTATCATCAAAAGGACCAGGTTGAATTTTGAATTCAAAGAAGAGTAATCATTTTACAGTTTATATTACATTTTTAGGACAGTTACACAACACTTATATAGAAAGGAAATGAGGCATTTAAGTTTTTATTTCACAATAGCCTGGAGTTTTCTCCTCCTAGTAGTTGCTCCATTTATCAACCAGGGCACGATGGCCCGAGCTTCAATTATCATTATGTGATTATGTCATAAACACCTCTGTCTCAGCCGAAACTCAAAACAGGAAAGAAGTTATGACACGTTACAGTGCATGAAAAATATACTTATATAACACCTGAAAAAGTCTATGTGGGGTTCTGTAAATATTTGGGATGGTAGTTATCTGATAACTAATTGTTGATTTTAATGACAGCTTTGTTTATATACCAAGTGAAAAATGAATGGTAAAAATTGCTTCCATCCATTTTGCTCTTTGGTCAGGTAGCAGAGGTTCTTTTCTTTCCACGGGCTTTCCCAGGACAGAGAGGTTATATTCTGGGTCTATCCTCAGTCCTTTTCTGTGTTTAACATGCCTGAAAGACTTCTTAAAGAGAGATGAGAAAGTGGTGTCATAATCAGATACCCGAAGTCCAAATCATGTCAGCTGACTTCCTTTCAATACAGAAGAACAGCAGCTCAATTCCAAACTCCCCCAAAAAATGTATGAGCTCTTCTTTCCATCTCTGAGGCTTGCCTCAGCAAACCCACCAAAGGAAACTGTAAAGTTGTGAGTAGGCCAAATTAGAAACATTCGATAAGAGGCAAAATACAGAAAATATGTTGGTTTATGTTCCTGACTACGGTTACGGAAGAGTCAAAGTGCATAGATAGCAGCACATGTGAGCTTTGCACGCTGCTCCCTTAATCCCACAGGCTGATAGGCATAAACTCTGATCAACTCTAATAAACTCAGGATTTCAGCCAATGAGAACAGATTATTAAAGGGCCATAAGAGTAACTAAGGTTGCGTATGTACTAAGAACGTCTTTGCACAGGGTTGGTCTGTTCATCAAGCATAAATGACTTATAACAGTAGCATAATATGGCATCAATTAGAACAAAAATGTCTAGTTTTTGTACATTTTAGCCTTAAGAAAAAGTATCGCCAAACCCTATTTTACGCAGATAAATAAAGAGAAACGTCTGAACGTGTTTAAAGAGGAGCTCCCACATGCTTCCGACTGATTTTTGCTTCTACTACCTGCACTTGCAGGATTTTCTGCTGCACCAACCTGCTCCCACTATCCATTTATTCCATCCCAGCGCCTGCACTCATTGCATCTGCACTCTAAAAATGCTTTTATCAATACTGACAGGTAGGTTTGAAAGCAGATAGGTGTTGAGCTTTAATCACTGCAGGTTGCAAGCTTGCTGGTAGCTACGTGAGTGGGAGTATTTTTTATCTAATGAGGCACAGCTCCGATCGGGGTTGCAAAGTCTGATTCAAATTAGATCAAACGCAAACTTTGGGACAAACAGAAGGTAATTAAATGCATTAGGAGATGTACTGCAGCACGATTCTCACTGTCAGACTGAAAATAAATGATTATGCTGTGGATTTCATGGCTGCTGCTGGCTGACAGTATATCAGAAACAAATAATAGAGCAACTTTAGATCAATTGAGCATCAATAGTATGGAAATCTATTTGGTAGGAAGCAGACAGGACTATGTAGTTCCATGCATTAATCTTCATATCTCACCACTTATTTTGATTTGTGAAGAAATACTTAAAAGAAAATGTTCATTTTCAGCTTTGTGGACCACATTTCAACACACACTGTTTTTGGGTAAATCAACTTAAAATGTGCCATTTAAATAAATCAAACATGGTGCTTACCACAATATCTCCCTCCTGGGGAAGGCTGTTCGCAGGTAACCGATTCTTCTCTTCATTATTGTGGTACACAGACCCGTCGTGCCTCAGAACCAGGCTGTTTGTGTCTCTGCCTAAAGGCACTTGGTTAAGATTCACTTTCTGGGTGGCCACACCGATTCCCCATACACCTGAAGTCAAAGCACAAAACTTGATTATTTAATATTCTGAGTCCTTCTGAAACCCAATCATTACCTCTTATTCACATCTATGATAAAAAGAAGCTGTGAAGGTTCATCAACATACAGGACTCGGATGCCTGGCACATCTGTAACTGAATGCCATATAAAAATAACCTGCATAAACCTACTATGAAGCAGCACATACTGCTCCATAAAAATATGGGGACAACTGAAAAGTTTCTCAGGTTTTCTCAGGTGAACTGGACAGCTTTGCTTCATGTGTTAGCTGTGAACTGCAAACATAAATACTCCAGATTTCCAAATGTAACTTGTCATTTAATTTAGAGCATATCTCGAAAGGAAATGACATATCAAAATAACTGAATGCTGCAGTGTTTGCAGAACAGAATTGCAGAATTGAAAAAAATAAAAATCTCCTGTTCACCTGTTAACAAAACGATCATAAAATTGTGAGGATAGAACATTCAGAAAAGGAGTATTTGGTGGAACAACCATGATTTGTAATCCCAGGGTTTCATGGGGTTTTCTGCTGGGGAACTACAAAAAAATGTAAAACAAGCAACCCAGCCTTTAAACAGGGTTCGGATGTGAAGGCACTGCACATTGGCAGGCTCTTAATGTGATGATCCTCCATCCAGACCTCCATTCCCCTGCCCGTCTGGCATGGAGCATTGTTCTAATGGAAATACTAATCCTCCGCTCCGAATTGACAAACAGTCTTAGCATAATGGAGCAAATGTTTTTCTAGGATAACTTTATTAATGCATCCTTTACAATGTCACACTTGCTTGTTTCTAGGCTGGCTGAAGCACCCTATCATCACTCATCCTACATATTTAAATAGCTGGAGCGAGACCCTGTGGGTTGCAGGCGTCTCCAGGACCACCATAACATGACTTTCCTCTAGACTCGTAGAGTACAATCTCTGTGGTGTTTTTCAAACCTCAGCTAAACTCTTTGCTTTAAGAAGAAATAGCAGTGGTCTCTTTTTTTCTCTGAGCTGTATGTGGGATAGGAAACAACTTTAACAGAAATTAAGCTCTTACCAGTGGACTGGATCTTAAACTCAAAATAACTTTTGTTCTGGTGCAGAGGAGCGTTGGCCAGGCAGCCTCCAGTGCCGCATATCCTCCGACCACTCTTTACAATGACGACATCAGTACCTGCAAAACAATCACATCAAACTCACTAATGGCACTGTTTGGACATCTCATTTTCCCATTTTTCATTTATCCTACAGTTTCTTCTCTATGCTCGAAATGATTAGCACTGAGTGAAATGTATTTTTTAAGTTATTTGATGTAACTTGCTGAGCTGAGGTAAAAAACTAAACACTCTCAGTTGCTTTTTGCTGATGAATCCAGTCACACCCATGTCTGTTAAAGAAATGTGTACATTTTTAAATAAATCTTTCAAATTTAAGTAAATAAAAGATTTTTTAAAAGGGAGTTTACGAGTGTATTTTAAATCAGTTAAAATACATACTTAATCTAATAACTGCATGGCAAGAGAAAATGTCATCCATTTACGCTACACGTTTTACTTTTCAGAAATGTTTATTTATTCATGCATCCTTCCTGTGGTGTGAAAACCATGAACTGGAAATTAGAGGCTTATCATCGAATCCACTTGATTAATATACTTGATTAACATCAGAAAATGTGCACCTCTATAAATGCTGAAGTTGGAGGAAAAAAATCAGTCGTAATAATGACAGAAACACATGTTGCTGGACAGTAATCTGGAAAGTTATAAGGTAATAGCTAATTCAAAGGCAAATCACTCTAGAGTGAGAATATTTAATCACAGTTTCTGTGCAGTGGAGAAGATATAAGCTGGTTTTCTAACTATAGGACACTGAACACTTTGTAGTCATCAACCACTAACTCTTCTAAACCCCAGATCTCTCAAGAGTCAAACCCAGTCCGTCTAACAGCTAAATCTTGGTCAAACTTTGGCCATGTAACAGGACGATGATCTCAAGATGTTACAAAGTTCAGATCTCTACCTGACTAAAATGATCTGCCAGGACCTTTAAAGAGCAGTGCATGAACAAATCAATGCAAACCTCAATGCGCCAAAGAAATTTTATGAAGAAAAGGCCAACATTTCTCCAGAACAAGGTAAGAAACTGATATACATAACAGTAAAGTGTGGTTCTACAAGCTAATGAGTCAAGGGGGTGTGCTTAATTTTTACAGTTCCTACATTTAGGTTTAGTTTTTGTAATTTAAATGTTGTTTGGCAACACTGACAAGAAAAGTCTCTGCTGATTGAATATTTATCCTTTTGATACCTTATATGTTAAGTGTATACTGGCACATCATAACTTAAACGTAGATCTGAGATGAAAAATAATTTACTGGCATTTTATATAGTTTGTTGTGGTGGTTTGTATCTGCAAATACCAATGCCAATAGTGCTTCTATGTGAGGTGCTCGATATTTAAACATTACAACAGTTTCTTCCGATATTGTGCTAAAACGCAAATTGTACAGGTGTTACAGCAATCCAGATTGTGTATTCGGTTACGTACCTTTGGTTTAAAATGGGATATTAGCGGTGGGCAGCTATCAATGCCAGGCGGAACATCCGCTGTTTCGATAATATGCTGGTTTGAAATTCATTTAGATTAGTTATATACCGCCAAAGTAAGCGTGTTAGGACAATTAACTGCTACTGAATGCCAAGTGTCGAAGGACTGTATGAGCAATTGTTGGCTAGCAAGCTAAATTTAACGGCGGAAGTGGAAAACCATCACGTCGTGCGCGCACAGCCAGCTGGATGTAGGTTAGGCATCAACCGTGGGAAGTTATCACGAACATACTCACCCATGTGGTGAGTGTCCAGCTGAACGGTGGGCATCTCTTTGAGGGGAATATGCCCCGATCCGCCTTCTCCGCAGCAGCCAAAACAACACGTAAACATCGCAGCCATTCTTGCCCCAACTCTAGCGAAACACCCGGAAAGGAACGCTTACCGTCAAACCAAAGAGCGCTCGACATCAAAGCGTTAAACGCGTCCCTGAACGCAACAGTGACACCTGGCGGGAGAAGTCGGAACTGCATAAGCCCCTGCTCCCTCACTGTATCCAATCACAGTGGGTAAGATAGGCAGTTGCTCCTGATGGCATGGAAACAAGGGAAGAAAATCAAGGTCAAAATTTCGCCACGTGACTAAGTAACTATTGGGTATTGATGTTACATAACCTCAAATGAACTAAAACTGGGTAATGGGGGTGGGGGGCATATATTTTAGAGCTGAATCGGTAACATAACACTTCATAGCTGCAGAGCATTTCCACAAGTTAGCCTTCATTCATTTTTGTTCTGCTGATCAGCTTTAACGTCTACTTATATTGGCTTAATAGTGGTAGCCAACAGCTCTGTTTGCAGATGCTCAACACTGACGTTCATTTTGTTGTCAGATAATGCAGCTCTGTGAGCACTTTTGCACATTTCAGAGCGTTACCAACTCACAGCTGCATATGTTGATGGTAGGAACACAAGCGACTTAAGTAATCCCAAGTAGAAACGTGCCAGGCTGGGCTAAAATCTAGTTGACAGCTTTTCACGCTGTAATGTTTTGCATGGCAACAGCCCCTCCCCCATTCGACAAGCAGGGATCCTCTGTAAATGACCCTACAGTGACAAAAGCGTAAACCTATAACTGTTTCGTAATTAAGTTGTCAAAGTACTCGCAATACCGAGACGCTATATATTGCAGTAAAAACATAATGCATTGTAACTGATCTATGCTCTAACATAAACAAATAAAGTTAGTGCTAATCCTCTTTGGTGACTGAAAGAGTTAACTAAGCACCCGGAAAGGGCGAAGTCTGCACAGCAACAACCGCCATGATTACGTTGCACTGAGCGCCTCAGCAGCTGGTGAGTGATTCTTTTGGTCCAGTAGTTGCATGTTACTATGCGCTTGCAAAATCTGTCACAGCCCTCCTTCGGTACCTTGCCAACAGGAGCAACACTAATGCGAACCCAGATTGTCGATAATTTGTCGCATTGGATTGGTTAACAGGCGAAAATTTAGGGCTCAGCTCAGCTAACCACCGTGCTGCTGCTGCGTAAAACAAAACAAAGGAATAATAACTCATTCTAAGAGTTTTATATCCTTTAAGTTATTGGCGACGGTGACTCGCATTCAGCCTGAAACGCTTTGCGAGCTTCTTTTCGCGCTAACCGGTAACAGACATCAAACAGCGAGATGTTGCTTGGCAAAAACGCAGAGGGAGCTCCTGGCAGCGCGCGTGCCAGTCTTTTTCGCGGGTGCAGCGATTCAAGTCAGTTTCACTTTCAGGATGTGAATACTTCAAACACAGCTGGAACGTGACTCCAGAAACCTGTATCCTTTGCGATGCTACGGTATTTTTGTGCAATTTACTGACTTTTTCTGCCTTAAAGGGCGGCATCGCTCTGAGTGTGGGTGTGTATTATGTCGCCCCTGTTTTATTGAATGTTGATTTATTGGTTTTTTTCCTGTCTAAATTAAGCTCTTGTTTGACGCCCGGGTGATGTGTCGATGTGTTTACAGGATGCGATGGAGCAGCTGGAAGAGGAGCTTACGTGCCCAGTGTGCTGCGGTCTGTTCGAGGACCCGCGGGTCTTGCTGTGCTCGCACAGCTTTTGCAAAAAATGCTTGGAGGGACTCTTGGAGGGGAACCGAGGTCCAGCTTTCAGAACACCTCTCAAATGCCCCACCTGCCGCAAAGAGACCCCTCACAACGGGGCAAACAGTCTGCAGATCAACTATTCACTGCGCGGAATAGTTGAGAAGTTTAGCAAACTAAAAGTGGTGCCTAAAATGTCTGTATGCAAAGAACACTGCGACCAGCCACTCAACATATTCTGCGCCACCGATTTAAAGCTTATTTGTGGATTTTGCGCAACGACGGACGACCATAAGGGGCACAAATTCAGCTCCTTGGAGGATGCGTATGAGCGGGAGAGGGGGGCGTTTGAGAAGCTGCTCCGCGGTGTGGAGAGTTGGCACAGCGCAGACATCCTATCCTGCCTGGAGACACTACAAGCCAGCAAGAAAAAAGCGCTCCAATCGGTGAGCAAGGACGCGGAGAAGGTGGCAGACTACTTCGACAAGCTCATCGGTGCCCTTGAATGCAAAAAGAATGAAATGCTATCCGACTTTGAAACACTGAAACTGGTGGTGATGCAGGCGTACGACCCAGAGATCGCCAGGCTCAGCGCAGCGCTGGAGGAGCAGAAGCGGGCGCTCAGCATCGCGGAGTCCTTCAGGACCGTCACCGACCCCCTCTGCTTTCTGCAGCAGATGCAAGAATTTAGGGAGAAGTTGAAGCTCCTCAAGGAGACTCCGCTGCCCTCACAGAAAGACATGGACCTCGGTCCTTTGGTGCGCAATTTCGACGTTAAAAATTGGGATTCCGTTCAGCTGAAAGAAGTGGACAAAATCTCCGTACCCCACGAGAGCGGCACCTATAGAATCGGTGGCTCGCGCATGCCAGTGCCCTGGCGGATCGTTTTCAGGATCGTTTTCTCTCTGGCTTTTTTGCTACTGTCACTCAACATTGCTGTGTCCTCACAAATTGAGCCGATTGTTTCTCAGATTTCCTCCCACACTGATGCGTACCTGAGGGGAATGACTGACATGTGCACAAGTTTGATGGATGCAGGTCAGGAATGCATTGCCAATTTCGTGGACTCCACTGCTCACTTTATTAGCAGTTGTAAATTACAGTAGTTTTTGGCATCTCACGGCTTTAATTTTCAAGAAATGCGTGAGAAAAACCTTGTTTACAATGTCTTTTTTTCTTCTTTTTGCTCAAGCTGTAACCTCAATCAAGCCATAGAATCCAACCAAACTCTAAATCATCAGAAGCAGCAGCCTACTTTTACATAATGTAGACACTAAAACGCCTTCTACATGTACACACTTTTCCTTTTTCACACTCTGACGATTTCATTTACTTGTCAGATTATTTTTGACAAATAAACCTGAGAAATTTGAGTCCCTTCTCTGCTTGAGGGGGGGGGGGGGGGGGGGGGGGGGGGGGGGGGGGGGGGGGGGGGGGGGGGGGGGGGGGGGGGGGGGGGGGGGGG
>JAVQJG010231725.1:0-19658 GCA_036024015.1 Craterocephalus amniculus | reverse complement strand
AGCCAGCCCCTAGCGGATGAAGAGGGTACTGCAATGTTTTGCACTTCCGCATGGGTATCATGTTTCCAAGCGGGAGGTTGCCGCTTGGTCACGGCTAGTCACCATGGCTTCAAAGGCATGTAGTAAAAGTAATTATCAAGGCACTATAAAAGAATAAAACGAATCGCAGAGTAAACATGCATATTTGTCCAAACGGATATACGACCGGCCTTATAAAGTACAGGCAACAACTTTACCAGATTCTAAGCTAGGTAAAGTAAAAAAAGCTTTGTGAAAAACAAACCATCATATATCATCATATGTGCCAAATATAATTTTCAATCTGATATGCTCATCCGTCTGTCACACAATCACAAACATTCACAAACTCTAATGTCTAAAATACACTCATTCAACTTTTTCTGGTTAATTTTCTGTCATCTGCACAGTTAGTTTGGCTCTTTACTTATCTTTATATTTGTTTTAGAACACAAAGTTACTTGTTTCCTGAGTCACTTAAAGAATATTTACTCAATCTTCTATCACAATGAGATTATAATTGTGCCATCCAGCTTTGGCCAACCACAGCTTGTGCAATTGGAAGCACAATGAACAGGGATGACTGGATGTTTGCTCACAGATGTTTTTAAGCTTTCTGTCTGCCTCACACATACACCCTCACGTAGATACCGACCAAGCTGTTAAAATCATATCAGCAGACTCACTGGATTAGCATATCTGGGTGAGATAAAGCAGCAGATGATGGTTACTTAACTTTGACTTAATGCTTCCCATCTGCCTCTTTCATCACTTGCCCCTGTATGGCTTTGTTGCCCCCCCTCCCCCTGCATATTGGAATGTTTTTTTATTCTTGCACTTGCTGATTATGTTTCATTTATGCATCACTTTGACTTTTCTCTGTGTCACTTTTTTTGTCTGTGGTGGTATTTGTCTCTGCTCTTTCTGCTTTTGGCAGATGGTGATCTCAATAAAAGCACATTGGAGCAAAAATAAATTTCTTATCATATTGCATCCACCATGAGGATGGAGATTATCTGCTTGTGTATTAAAATAGTCTGCCTGTCAAAGCACACCACCATTGACATTGCAAAGCAAGGACATCTACCAGAAAGTCAATTTAAAACATATCCACCTGCACACAATGACACGCAGACAAAACTTGGGCACTTCAAAGTACATCTATGAAATAAACACATGCAACTGCACACACTAAAACTACACACACACACAGGGGGATATACAAAGTTTACACTCTATTCTCAAGAAATGTCATAGCTATGAACACGAGATAGTAGGCCGTGACATTTTATTCCCTGTTTTTTTGGAATTTTGGGCAATCCAGATAAGGATTAGATAGAAAAAATAAATCTTGGTGTCCACACAGCATATCAGCTGGACATAAATACAATATTCTTTCTTTGCCTTTTTTCCATGCATGTGTAAAATACCAATTGCTTTTCTAGAGATTGTAAACTGCACAATAATAGAAAAGATGCAGAAAACCAATGCATTTTATTTCTAAATTGAATTTTAGCTACGCCCTAACATTTAGTTGAGGTTGGATCTCGTCTTTGTGAGCTTCCTTTTCATTTCACTTTTGATCATAACCACTCCTGTCAAATGAAGGCAATGGTACATTTCCTACATGTACAGAACAAATTGATGATTAAAGATTTCTCTCAAAGTTGTACTATTAACTTGAGGCCTGACCAGCACCAGTCTAAAACTTGAGATGCTGGTGTTGGATTTTGTTTTATTTTTTTCCTTTTTTCCCTGTCCTGCTTTCAAACACCCCTTTTAAAAGGTTTTGTGAAAAACCAACCATTTACGTGAAAAACTCTCATCATCGTAACCACCAACAATATCTTGGCTAAATTTGTTCATTCATGCCAAGTAAACAAAGAGCAGAAATCTCATCAATCTGACATTGCAAACTAAAAACATCTGTTTTTCAGTCTACAGTTTAATTCAAGTGTTCAAAACAGTACAGTCAGAGTAGTTAGATTTTTCAAAATGCTCTGTTAAAATGTCCAGAATTTATGTTTGTATCTGGAATGCAAACACAAAGAACACTCCATGCATGGTAAACATGCAAGAAATACTCAGATTTTTGTGAACAAGGTTGAAGACCCACATTTCAAAATGTTAGTGGTTGGTAGTTTGGTATAAAAATAAGATGTGATTTTCTAAGATGGAAGACTAAAGCTGTTTAGAATTATCAAGCTGTGCTTTGATCAGATTGCAACTATTCATTTTGAATCAATGTAGAATTGTATTCATGATCTCTATATTCTGTTTGTGCTTTAAGACAAGGCGAGTTTATTTGTATACTTAACCTGGATTAGATCTACTCAGTGCTTCCAATGATCCGAGGATTTCTGGGAGTTTGTTCCCAATATGTGGCGCATAGAAGCTGAATGCAGCTTCTCCGTGTCTGGTTCTGACTCAGCCATTTCAGCCACAGTCGCCTGATGACCCAAGGGGTCTGAGTGGGTCAAGAGGTCGTTACCTGTGATTCCATTACAGTTTTTCGCAAAATAAAAGCAATATTTCTAAAACTTTGACAAAGCACAGCCGCAATATGCCAGTGCTTCTACTGAATGGTGTTTAGCGCACAAGTCGCAATTCTCGTAAAATGCCGTCCCGCAAGATTTCATTTTGAGGAAGATGGAGAAACTAAATGTTTTATGTTTTGAAACATTTCACTGTTCTTCATTGTCAAGGATGGAGGTTGTATTTTCCAGTTTAATCATTTGTAAAAAGATTCCCATCTCCTACTCTGTTCATACATTTCACGCCATCTTCACTCCAAACAAACTGCTCATGTGACCCTCAACTGTATGTCACGCCTGGTGAAGTGGAAATGCGGTAAATCTATTTCCATTACACTTTGGTGAAATACTGTACCTCCATTTCAATTACCTCCATTACCTGATCGTAAAAAAAACTTCTTAGCAATATTTTTCCAAATGTAGGTGTTTAGGATTTGTACAATTCTATGTGCAGTGGAAACACAGCTACTGATGCATTTAAATTTGGTCTTAAACCATTCAGAGCTTTATAAACTTTTAAGATTGTAAGCAGCAGTGTTGACACAGAAAATGTGCAGGGGATTTGTTTCCTCATGGAGACATAGGTCAAGAATCAATAAGGGAATTGATAAAGGACCAGGTGAATAGGCTTGACTTAAAACACCAGTGATATAATCAAAATCTTATAAAACTGCATCGCTATTGATGATTTGCTTTGCCCAGATATTACACACCCTCCCCATCATTCACAATAATCTTTTTTAAAAATAAGAAAAACAGGGTACCTACATTCCCTGTGAATTATTTTGCCCAGTTTTGATTTGTTCTGGGTAATGTGCCATTTTAAACTACCTTCAATTAGATTATGTCAGTCATTGCTTAATAAAAGATTTGTATTTCCAAGTCTCAGTCAGTGCAGAGTTAACCTTCTCTGATTGCCTGATTTTGTTCTGTATTCCAGCTGGATACCAATTGCCAATGATAATGAAATCAGTCCACATTACATTCCTCAATTTAATCTCTTGCACAGCCTGAATAACAGTGATCCATGGACATGAATGTTCCATTTGAATCAATTGCAGTTCAAAATGTCACAGCCATAGATAACCATATGATTGACCCAAGAGTGATTGTTACAAAGCCAAATGCACTGAAACATATGAATCTCCACTTTGGAGTAAGTTAGTTTTTTCATTTGTCAGAGCCTAATGGTGCCATTAGTGCGCTCATTGGCATTTGCTGCCCCATGGAATGAATTCATGCATATGGTTGTTCAACCCAAAATGGCACACACGTGTACATGTACAAACATACGTAGACACACATGCAGTCAGTAATGCATTTGACCGTATTCTGCAGGAGCATTTATAATTTATTCAGTTCACTGTCACCTGTCAGTGTAATTGAGATTTGCTTGCTACTGACCACCTAGACTGTCTGCCAGAGCGAGTCCCCAGGGCAAAGCTGTTTCTGTGGATGCTGCTGTTTACAGTAATTCAAACAGATAGCTTCTTATTAAAAACGGCTTATAGGCATGTTCTGTACATGCATAAAATAATTTGTTGCCAGGGACACAGAAATGACTGTAGATCTTCAATGGTACAATAAATTCACTTGATGGCCGCAGAGTAAAATATACATGCCAAACATGATTACATTAAAAGGTGTGCACATTTTCTCCATGTATATATTTTCATCTATGAACACATGCAGAGAACCAATAATGACTGCTAATTTAATCATTTACTTCGAGATCTACACAGTGAGACAGATATACACCGGTATTCTTTATGGAAATGCATGAAAACAGACTTGCTTTGTATCACATGCATGCCTACATTACAGACATGGAAATTAGGGGGAGGCATTGCTGGCAGTCGGAAATGATCTATAACGCTTTCAACAACGATTAAATGTGAAGTTATTAATTTAAATCAGTTTCCTTTCTTTTCATTTTTGATAACAGATGCTTCCAAATAGGAGTATGGCCACCTGGTCTTCTGAGTCATTTTACAGCTGACCAGCTGTGTACTTCCCACCACGCAAACTGTATTAACATACTGTCCTAACATCCCCGTCTTCCTCTCTTGCCCCCTCTCCTCTTCTTTTTCTCCAATTTCAAGATACCTATCTTTCTCATCTCCTTCCACTCCACTTCGTTCCTCCCCCTCTCACTTGTTCTCTTTCCCTTTTCTAATTTTCCTCAATGACGGATCCCCCACCTGCCTCAGATAATAAGATACTCCCACAGGCCTGGAAGACTCATTCCCCCTGCATCCATCATTCCCAGAGTCACATTACTGCCCTTTACAAGCACCAGGATGTTTTTCTCCTTAATTGTAGCCGTATACATACCTCACCCCCTCCAGTAATAATAAATGGTCTTGTCCTCCATTATGGCCATTAGGGAGCTCACACTGAGAGTAGCATGCCGCCTACAGTGAGGAGGGCTTGTTTTGTGCTGGCTGTTGTAACCAAGCAATGAAAGAATGTCCCTGAATTCTGGATACACGTGTTCCTGTCTTGAAAAGAGGGACGTAGCTGATATGCTATATGTCCGACTTCTTCTTTTCCCCCTCATGCTTTTCTTGCACAAGTAAACATAAACAACAGTTTGAACAAGTAGATGAGCTAAAATAAGGACACAGTCTTCAGTGAGTGACTTCACTCTGTGTGTCTGCAGCCAGACGTCTCAGCCGGTCAGACGGAGTAAAGAGCCGGGAAAGCAGAGGTACCGAATCACGGCAGAAGATGGCACTCTATTCCTATCTCATTGCTCAAACTGTGCTTTGTTCTGTAGGCACATAATACAGGGGTGCCTGAAACACATGCACACACACACTTTTACACACACACACACACACAAAATGTTTGAAAGGAAATACACTGTAGGGTTTGAATGAAAAGGTAGAGGTTGAATGACTGTCTAAAATCTGTTTTGCAGCTCTGATATTTATATTATTGGCACATTTTGAATGACAAAAGCAAACCTGATGCTATTCATTTTCTTATTTCTCTTTGTAATATTTTGATAGAAATAGTGTTATTATTACACATGGGAGGGCAGACTTGCCATTTCCTGTTTTAGTTTAAGGTTGTGGGTATACAAACCCAACAGGTGATTTTGCTGTAATACTATTTTCAATTGGTTTAGTTTTTTTCTACATTTTCTACAACTGATAGATATTTGTGAATGGAGGTCCTGAGTAGAATAGTACCAGCAGAAGTCTGCGCTACTTTCATTGTCAACTGTGCCCTTCCTTTACTAAACCTTGTTTTAAAAACTACTTTTTTTGCTCAGTCCTGTGGAAATGAGAAAAATGTTGCCCCTATGGATTTTGTCAAACTCACTGCTTATTGTTGACATTTAGTTTGATAGAAGCTAAGTAAATCTTCTCACATGTGATGATCAACTATGGTTTGCTTATAAATGCATGCATCAAAGTTAAAAGTTTAAAAATGAATCTTAGTGAGTCTTGTGTTCATAATTTTTAAAAATTTCTCTGGACTCACTGATGTTGACTTATTTGCATGATATAAAGCATTTCATTTCATCATCATCAGACTAGGAATTAAGAAACCTCCAACTTTCCTTAAAGATATTTGTTTTCTTTCATCAGTTTAAGTACACATTAATAGGTATAGACAATCGCTCTTCTTTCAGCAACATAGGCTACCTCCTTTCTTTATGGATTGATTTAATGTGTTATGGTGAGACGTTTAATCTTTTCCTTTCTTTTTTAGTAGCAGTCTGTTGTCATGTCTGTCGCTATTTGGGCCTGATACCAACAGGTCTATTTACAGACGGTGACACAAGAAACCAACAAGGAAATCATTACGGACACATTCATAAATATTGGCTGTTCTGTTCTTTTAATGGTCAGGAGTCAAAAGTTTAAGGTATAGAAGTCCTGAAGCCAAAAGACTCAAGGATAGATCAATGTCAGTCGTCAGGGGGAATGAAAGCTGGCTGGTGGAAAGAGGGGTGGGGGGGACAAAGGGGCTTCAGGCACTGAAAAGTCATATCATAGAGTCGTCAGGGTGGGCTGTGGTGGTTTCAAATCATGAATTCTTTAATGTACTAAGTCCAAATGGTCCCCTGTGCCCCTGCAGTGCCTTGCCTGGCAGTCTGAAAATAATTGAGAACTTGAGGTAAAGCAAAAGGAGATGTGAGTAAAGAGAGGGAGTCAGGATGCAGGACAGGGGGAAGAGGAAGAGGGAGATTGAAAGGATGAATAAGTGACAGAAAAAGAGAGATGGAGACTTTGCTCTTTACAAAAATTACCTTACCTTAACACTTACACAGCTTGCGACTCTGGGCCTGTCATCTGTTCACTCCTGTATTACTCACTCTTATGATAAAGCTCTGGTGGTAGGTAATCTAGTGGCATTTCAGGGAATGGGCCTCTGAGAAATAGTTCTTTCATCTCAGGTCATTAATCGCAACATCCAATCACCTTGCTCATAGATCAATACCACAGTCTCGTGCTAAAAATGGCATAGAAAAGTGACACTGAGTTATAAAACATGCACTATACGTTTCCCTCCCAGCAGGTTTTCAGCTTGCCGGGGCAAAAAGTTGGTGCCTATGTGACCTTTTGAAGCTGATCCAGAGCTTTTGTTGCTTAGCCCACAATTATAAGTTCAAAATATCTGATATGGCTAAATGGAAATTATTATCACTAAGCCTGTTTTATTTTTAATTTCAATTCATGATTGCTTCGGAGGATCAGGTTTAGAAATGTCTGTCCCTGAAATAGTCTAATAGCATTTGATTAATCATGACCATTGCTGCACAGCTGCAGCAGTAAAACCAGGGTTCGAAAACCAAGGTTAAAAACATTGCTCGGGGCAGCGATCCTCGATCAGTGTTCTTTGGAAACCTTGATAATTGCCTCCCCTGGTTTTCTCAGCTCACTGAATACTGGCTGCTAACTCTCAAAGCTGGTTGCGTGTTCATTAGAACTCCTCACTCAGTAGTTAGAAGGGATATGAGTTTTCAGCCAGCCCATTAAAGGCCAAATGTCACCAATTTAACCATGTGCAAGGCACATAAAAGAAGTCATGCATGCTATTGATGTTTAGTACCTTTCCATTCTTCATTATGAATTTCATGCACAGAACTACAGTCTGTAGAATTAATACATGTAGCTTTGAATGGACAAATAATGAGTGCCTATTTCTTTACATTTTTTCCCTGTGTGATAAAGATAAATATTTTTTTAAACCTGGTTTGTCACTTGGCTTGACTACACTAGATACGGTAAATCATTTTTTTCTCCAAAGCTAATAAATCCATTTGTTTTACCTAGAAATACATACAATATCACATTTTATCATTTGTTGTTATTTTCTATAACTGCTTTAAATTGCAATAATGCAGTGTTTATGGATACAAGGTAAATCCAAACAACTCAACCGCAGCTGTGGAAGTTGCCCTGCAAGTGGTTCTAAATACCTAACCAGGTAAATGTTCACAATTCATACTTAATAATAACACATTTAGTTCAGCTTAGTTGGATTTTTATAGCTAAGAATGAAATGCCATTAGCTTTAAAGGGGAATTACACTTATTGCACTTTTAGGGTTTCTGTGTAGCTCTGTAACAGCTCAAGCCTAGTGCTTCGCAAGAGCACACGTGCATGTTACGGTGCAACGTGTCCTTCTCTGGACAGTCTAAGAAATTAACGGAACAACCTGAAGTGTGGGCCACTCTTTTTCCTGTTGATACTGATCTTGGACATTTAGCTTTGCTTTGCTGAGGAAAAGGCAGAACACAGAAGAATAAGAATCTGCTTTTCTGAGTGAGTGAAACTATTTCTAAAAATAATAGAGATTCTCAACAATGTCTCGTCTATCCATTCAAACCATTCTGATTTGCTTTTTCTTCACTTTTTCCTTCCCCCTCCCTTCTGAGCTCAATTTCAACCAATCCCCATCCAACTTAGAAACAGTGTTATCGCCGGGTGTCAGCACAAAGCTCTGTATTCTGGACATTAGTTTCCAAAGTGATGGTATGCTTTCGTTTTGGTGTAAAACAGAAAAAAATAGACCAAATGCAGAGTATTTTAAAACCAAGAACCACAACCCCAAGATTGTGTAGTCACTGCTCCCTATACTGTGGCCAAGAAGTGCAAAACACATTTACATTTCAAAAACATCAACAAATTTGAAAAACAAATTGTATTTAGAAAAGCCATTTAACCAAAACAAGCACTGCTGACTGCAGTCTTGTAGCTACACTACACTACAACTCATTTGTCTGAAATACAAGATCAGGTCATTGCCACGTCAGTTCTGGTTTTTAGGACATGCTGTTTCTGTTAAGAGCCATCGACTTTTTATTTGTTTCAGAATGTGCTGTACTTGTGTTTTGCCACTTGTACATTTGTCTTGGCACTTGTGTTGAATATTTTTTTCATTTGTTGCCTAAAACATATACCTATCTTTTTCCAAAAATGTAAATTTGTTTTAAAATTTTCTGATGTGAATAATTCATTTGTTTTCAAAATGTGAATGGGTTTTCTCAATACAATTTGGTTTTCAAATTTGTTAATGCATTTTTTTTAAAATATAAATGTGTTTTGCTCTTTTCAGCCACTGTGTGTCTTGCCAAAGTCTACAAGATATAGCAACAATATCAACTCAAATTGCCCATTGTGCTCTACATGAGGGGACAAATAACACATCAGTAGGGTCTCTCAACATATCCAGGAGGGAAGAGGGAAAAGGGGAAATAAAAAAAATAAAAAAACGGGATTGTGTTATTCCAAAGATGAATGTGCCTTGCAGCTTTTGGGCAAACAACACAAAACCAGTGAAAGGGAACATCGGCATCATTTGATGTGGCATTCCAAATGTCTCCAGGGGGGTTGAATTGCCAAGGGCTAAATGATAAATATATGTTGTTGGTGGTAGAGAGTGATTCTACTGGCTGCCCTGAGGTTCTCTGTGACTGCCAGCGTTACTCCATTTGTCTTTGAAGATGTTGGCTGAAAGTGTTGTCATCTGCTTGCGCTGTCTTTTGTGTATACTTTGCACACTACCAACTTGAAATCTCTCGGTTTTGGACTTGGGAGTGTCGCTTCTCTTTTGCTTGAAGTGACTGTCTTCCCTGCACGCTTTACAACTCCCTGTCTTTTTAATGTTATTATTATATGCCCTTAAGTAAAACTGTTACTGCCTTATTTGTTTGTGAGGAAATCTAAATAAGCAAAAAGGGCGCATTTTTAATTCAGAGAAAGAAGTTTAACTTTTAATCTTTTATTTTATAAGTGTGCTACGGAAATTAAATGAAATATTTAACAGCTTCGGCAAAATTTAGTACAGCTGCTTTCACATTGAAATTGACTGTTTTCCTAAACTGTGCCTACTGTGCAAGACACAGTTTCTTCTTTAAAGTTTTATAATTCAGAAAAGCTCACTCAAAATGCATGGAACTGAATAATTCTATGTGGGGAGACTCACACATGCCTATCTTTTATTCCACCTATGAGCCTGAATTATTGATATAAGTTTCAGAGAATGTCTTCTCCTTGCACAACGTGGATTATCTATGCATATGCCTAAAGACAAAACAGTACTGTAAAAACCTCCATCAGCCAGCGAGAGATGGAGTTTTAATATTTACAGTCAGTTAATGACATTTCCATTCTGTGGGCTTGTCAGAAATAACAAAGCCCTGCATTTACCCTCTGCATCTGCTTAAGTCTCTTTTCCTCCTCCCTGTGCCCCAAGTGGCTCAGAAATCCTACTTTATAGCAGAGAGGTGTCAGAATTTTAAACAGGCCCTGTCTTTATCCTCGGCTTCCCTGAGCTCTTTCCCTTTAATTCCTGGAAGACTAGGCCGTGGTCGCCTTTTAACCCTCACCTGCTCCTCTGCTACAATAATGTTGGCTTCTCCCTCTCTTCTGTGGGGGAGGAAGGTGAGGGTTGATGATGAAGAGAGAGGAAAGGGTTGATATAAGGAAAAAGAGTTATTCCAGACAGAAGAGGGAGAGATAGAGGGAAGATGGAAGGGAAAGGGTGGGAGGTGAGCTTGTGAGAATGACTATGTGAGCGCTAAAGACACGCAAGTAAAAAAAATGGAGGGGGGGAGAAAACACTAGCAGAGGTAAAGATAGGAGACATGGACAGCGGGCAAAAGTGGGAGGTATATTATTCTCATGTGGGACGCTGACTAGCAATTTATCACACCTCACTTTGAAAGAAAAGTAGGAGCGATGGCTGCATTTTTTCCCCCTTCTCTTGTCAGACAAACCTGATGACAAAGCACAATTCCCAAACCATGCTAATGTTCCCATTGTGAAACAAGAACAACTTTATATAGAGCCAAAAAAAAAGGGTGTTTAATTGGCCCACATTTTAGGTAAAGTCTGTTCCTTTGCTCTGGGACAATAGCTCCTTGGCTGTCAGGGAATTATTGAATGTGGATTATGGATTGTTGTTGCCACATATATACACTCAAGTGGTATATTATTTTAGTTTTACACACTTCTAATATGTAGCATTATTTATATCCAAGACTACCAACATGTTCTCATCTTGTAAATGTTGACTAACAAAATTGTGAATATGATACCATAGACGTTATATAAAACACAAGACATTTAATTTTTGTCTAAAAGATCTATGCAACTAGAAGGAATACATTTCCTGATGAATTGTCTTTAAATGATATTCCGCTGAATGAGTAATTGCCTGCAATTCGCTCCCCTTTGAGTCAATCTCATGTGTGAAGTCAACGCTGTTAATTAGACCTGTTTTTATGTTCAAGGAACCAGCTGAGCCTGCGTCCTATCTCTTTCTCTCCCTCTCTCTAGCATTTGTACTTAATTACTGAGGGACTGCTGTCTGCACCAGCGAGGCATAACAAAGAGATGTAATGCCATTAGCAAACCCGACAAGAAGGAGAGAAATTTAATCATTTCTCTTATTTTTGTGTTTTAAGAGAGCAAAGTGGTTAAGATACACTTTGTAACCAGTAGAGATTCCAGCATCTAGGTTCAGGGTCGATCATTATTTTTTGAACTTTTTTAAAAATATCTAGATAGAAATATTGTGTGAATCATCATTATGTGCTGACGCTGCCATAAATTCTTACTTCACTAATTTATCAGAGGTTTTAACCTAATAAATCATAGAAGGCTATGCTAATATTGTATTGGTGTTGGTGCAGAGGTTTGTCTGCCATGACCATGGCAACGGTTGTTTTGTGAATAGCCTTTTGTAGCAAAATTATGTCTAAGGTGGACATGTACATGTGAAGTGATGACCAGGTTAGTTTTAAGAGGCTTTTTCACTTATAAGACACTAAGAAGGCAAGGCAAGTTTATTTATATCGCACAATCCCTGAACTCGACAAAGTGCTTTGCAAAAAGCATTAAAAACATTACAAATGTGCAAAAGATGGATTAAAAGGCAGATAAGGCAGCAACAAATACTGTAAGAGGATATACACTTTATAATATAATGCAAGTTGACAATAATTAGCAATGATGACACGTTCTGCTCTGATAAAAAAAATCACATGTATGAGAGTAAAGCTTTAAATATATGATGTAAATGGAAGGGGCAAAGTCGAGATTGACATAAGGCACACAATGACACCTACTGGGTGTCGAAAATTGGATTCACACCACAGTGGTTGGTTCCATTTGTTGCTCAAAGAGCAGAGAGTCACAGTGTGGATATTGAGTGGCGAGATAAAAGTGCGTGCACACACACATACATGTACATACTCTGTGAAAACCAGCTCTCCTATGAACACACAAAGTGAGAGGAAGTTTTACAGGTTTTGACACTTTTGATTACATTCAACACCACAGAAATCCACGGGACATGCTACGTCGAAATTATCCATTGATTACAGAGACCCTGTCTCGGGTTTTTATATGAAGTGAATTGAATCAACTGTGGCTTTGCTAGGCTCTGCAATACCTGAGGTTATGAAGGAGAGTTCATAATTTAATGCAGCCATAACAGCTTGAACAGCAAAAGCAAAGGCAATCATGTACTTGGAACTCATGTTTGGCTCACTCAGTTCCCAGCGGTACATGGCAATTGCTTGCATTTGTTCATTATGGTAATTGCATTGATTCCTGAAAGATCATAGGTTTTTTTGCTATTGTACCTACACGGATGAGCCACAGTATTAACAGCACAGACAGGTGAAAGGAAAAACATTGATTATCTCGTCACAATGTAATGGTCTAGTTGGAAACCTGTGGTTGTTCAGTGTGAATGTTATTTTGGTACCTAAATATTATACAGACCAGGCGTATTTGTAAGGAATACTCCTCAACTGCAGTACCTCCCAGCAGGACAATGCAATCAGCCTCAGTGCAAAAATTCAACAGTTCTAGCCAAGAACCTGAGGTGCTGACCTGGCTTTAAAAATCCCCACTTCTCAGTCTGAATGACTGTCCATGGGATTCCCCAGAACAGTCCTTATCCACTTAAGTCCTAATGAAACAGTCAGCTAACATTTTACTGGTACCAGACACCGAAGTACTTCCTCAGATGTTGTATGTTCATGTTTCAAGTTGTCAAAGCTGTTTTGCCTGCATGTACAGGCGTCTTGATGTTTTTGGCTTTTTTGCCATAAGTAATTGTGCTTTGAAATGTCTGAATAATGTAAAGTACACAATATGTGATGTGCATAGGACCTTGAATTTAAAGCTCATTCAGATCTCATTAAATTCCAATAGATTATACAGCTGCTTACCTTGTGTAGATAAAGTGGTTCATTGATGTAGAGATAACTCCCGCTCGCCTCCTCTCTGTTGTCACAAGATAGTCCCACAACCCATGCACAGCCAGACACTTCCAGATCAAATTGGCCTATTTTGTCTGGGACAGAAGGAATTATGAGCTGTTCCTGCATCTTGTCCAAGGTTTCGCCTTCAGCTTTCGCTGTCTTTGTTGTGGTCTGAGTTGCCTAAACTCAACGCAACACCCTTATTTTCAAAGATCTTATATTGTCTGTTAAATGTACGCTTTGGGATGAGGAATTACATTGAAGTTTACATGTAAAGATGCTCAAAGGTTCAGCAGTCTGTCAAAGGTTGCATCTCATAAGGATGGTTCTCATAGTAAAAATAGCAAAGAATAAATCATTTGGGATTATTATATTGGCTTTTGAAATATCCAAATCATTGTCTTCTTTACGTTCATTTTGACAACTACTCAACCTTTAAGGAAGCAGGGTTTTTGCATGTACAGTAAATTCAAGCAGAAAGGGATTATAATTTAACTCAATGGGTGTAAAACTAGCACCATGTGGGTCACATTGTACAGCCTTCAAACCAACTCGAATATGAAGTTCCGTCATGACCTGTTGTGTTATGAGTAACCATAGTAACCTGTAAAATTGTGCCAGTGAAGGTGTTGGTCATAATATGAACAGCATGTTTTTTACCTCAAACCATGATAACTTTTTAAATTCTACCAAAGCTAACTTGGATGTGAGAAAACTGTTTTAGTAAAGTGTTGTTGAGTTACTGATAGAACATATGCTTGCTCTGTCTAACATCTCACAAAGGTCCATTTTGATTTGTAAACCATTCCAGGCTACAATCATAACTATAGATTTAGTAAACACGTATTTCTGGCCTGTTGCCAATGCAAATCATATTTGAAGCCACATTGTAGCAACATTGTGCTAATTCCAGTAGCAGATGGTGCTGTGAAAAAAATGGTCTTATTACACCTTAGCAAGGGTCCAGTAATGGCAGAAGGCTATAACCCTGGGCCAATCCTTTTTATCCTGAGGATGAGGTGTGTGATAGAGACCTGTATGGGATGGGATTTTTTGATTGACAACCAACACACACAAGCCATTTCGGGTCATGTGACTTGCACTACAGTCTAGCAGGTTTCAGTGCAGAGGTTTAAAAAAGAATGCTTATTTAGTCAATTACAATATTTTCTAGGATTTACTACCAAATTTGCAAATGCATATTAAGTGACTGGATTGTTAAATAATGCTGATGATGGTGTTTTAGATGATGTGAACGAGAACTTGCTAGGTCATGACCCTATGTAAGTTTATAGGCCCATTAAATTTACAGAATTAACATAATGCTAACCAGCTATAACTTGGTCTTACAACCAATGCAAAGTCTATATTTATTCAAATTTTTCAAAACAATCAAAGTACTTTCATTTGTTCAGACATCTTTGTGGAAAAAGAGCATCATCATCTACTTCTCCTGTCTCACATGCTGTTGTCTGTGAGTCATTCGGGGAACGTGCGGGAGGTGGGACCCGAAGTGATCTGGCCTTAAACACATGCTCCCGCCTGAGGCTCAGTGAATCCCACTCAGACCCACAAGATTTCTGGTGGGTCCCACAGGAATGCAGGTTTAAAATGTGTGATGAATGCCTTTATTGTCCTAAACTTTGGTTAATAATAAAAATAAATGCACATGGTGAAAAATGCCGGTGGTCTGGGTTCACCTTCCGGGAGGGGAGCACATATCCTAGAGAATCATGCCTTTGATCAGCATACCATGCTACTATGTGAGGATATTTCAAACCATTCTCTCCTGTACTACACTGATAAGATTTTTTTTTATCCCAGGTAGCTTAGATGAACACTCCAAGAAATCCTGGGGATAATTGACATTCTAAAATCCTTACCTTGCAATGTAGCATATTTCTTGTAAATTCCAGTCCAGCTAGAATTCTTATCAGCCTGCAGGTTATCTTTTTCCTGAGAATAAACATATTTCAGGCTGTTTTGGACACTCAATGACCCAGGCAATAATGTTCAATCAGCCAGTGTCCAACACATCCTGGAACCTGTTTTTACAGAAAAAGAAACTGTGTGAAACTAGAACTACTGTGAAATTGAGATTTCAATTGGACGACCGTGAAGCATAAAATGGTCCAAGATCACATTTTAAAAGCTTTCTTTTGCAAGCATACATATCAGCATGCAGGTTGTCCATCAGAATTATAATTTGATGGGATATTGTTGTTCTATAAAACCATCACCAAAGCATTACACTGATGATTCACACTTTGGGTTGGCAAACTGTACTGAAAGAAAAAAACTCCATTGATTCCGTTCAGTGTTTGAAGAAAATTCCATTAGTTTCTATCTTCAATGAAGAATCGGTTCCACCATGCATGGCCACATGCTGCACGTTCAAATGTGTGACAGTTTTCCATTTATCAAATACTAAACTATCACAGACTGTCACAGACAACAAAGGATGTGATGGATAAAACAGAGTGCACCTTTGTAAGCAGACTTTAGTGTGTGCTTTATGAATTGTTTACATAGATGAATAAACTGATTCTTAGGGAGATTGTTACAATGAATATCACACAAATGCTGTCTTGTGACTTCTGATGATTGCCGCTCCCAAACCAGACTATTTCTTATTATTCAGATTTATTTGTTTATATTTTTAGACTTACTTTGTCTCAAGAAAAAATAATCAGCGCAGTGAGATATGCAGTGTCTGTACTTTTACTACTCTCAATACATAATAGTAAAGATATAGAATAGTGATGTTTTTTTAATTTTATTTTGTATTTGATGATAGTAGCATGTTTACTACTGTACTGGATCACTATTTCTTTTAACAATTATGTTGCTTTTGTTTGGAATCTAAAATGTTTGTGGATATCACAAGGACCTTTAATTATTGTCCATGTTTTCAGAAGAATGCTTGGTATGATGGAGTGACTTTCACATTATGCACTGCCTCCTGAGAGCTAAAGGATTATTTCCATTCAGTATTCATTTATAGCTTTAAACCTTGCACGCAGAAGTTTCACATCTCCCTGATTCTTTTAATATATTATGGGCCATTAAGTAAATAATTTAAATTTAGTGATAATTTAACTATGCATCAAAAATTTTTTTTTAATTTGGAATGAATTAATTTGGAATAAAAATATTCTCTTTCGGGTTTACATGGAAATATTAATTCCGAATAATGGTTTACATTTAAAACACGTGTTCTTAATTCCACTTTTAAGACAGGGTTTGCTAAGGGTTCTGATGGGTTAGATGGTGGCAGTGACTTACTGTACGTACGTATGTGTACCGGAAGTTAAAAACCACTTTGTTTCTTTTCAACAACAACATGAGAAAACGTTGTAATGAGAACCATTTTCACTTGATTTGGATTCTGTTTATGAAGCAGCAGCTAGTCGCTAGAATGCTACATCACTTTCAATGAACAGACTCGCTTTGAGTCCGTTTGCTTCGGACAGGATGCAGTGTCTCCATGGCGACAGGACTTGGGACTTGGGAACGAGCATGCACAGCAAGACTGGATTCGACTTAAAGCGTGAATAAAGGTTTACATGATAAAGGGTGAGAGAGGAGTTATCTAACCTGGAATTAAAAATGGAAAAAAAACTGCCAGTTTATTGGAAATTCAGTTACATTTGGAATTAACATTTGCATCAGGATTTAACTTTTTACACGGTCATTTTTCATATGTTTTAAGCAGAATTAACTTCAATTCTGAATTAGAGAAGAATTAAAATTTGCATGTACACATGGCCAAATATACACAAAGTAATTTACCTCGAATCCATATTTCCCCTTGATTTAAAAAAGTTATTTCCTCCCTTTTTTTTGTCCCATTACCATTTTGTAGATATTTTTCTTTGTACCAATTCTGACTGACTCAAGAGTTTAATGTATTTCCATTAACCACATTCTGTTTTAACTGACATTTTGTGTGGCATACATCTTTGCAAATGAATTTGGACATTAGTGCGGCATACGATATTTCTTACTATTTGTTTTTTTATTCAGGTGTGTTGGAGGAGGGTGCATGTAAAAGATGCAGGACATTTGATCTTGTTGCCTGAACTTGGGCACCCATGGTATAGAGGATCAGTGCCCTCAAACTTCCATTACTTTATTTTGATATGATATTCCACTTCATCAACCAGTTATGCCAACTTTTAAACTGCAGTTAAGACTTAAAAATGAGACAAAACATAATGTCATTATATACTTTCAGAATAGCCTGCACCACCAAATTCTTGTTCCTTTCAATACAAAAGACTAATAGATGTCACATAAATGCTGATGCTGTTAAAAGGGGGAATTTTAGAGAGTCCGGAAAATTGTTCTTCATTATGAAGCAAAGTTTGTTTAATACAGCATATTATGCATTCATCTGTTTTTAACTAAGAAGCTGTACAGAGTCAGGAAACTTCTTAGTGTGATAACTCTGAGTGTGTCTGTTCTAGTGTGAGACTGCCCACTTTTGTGGTCATATAACATGCATGATTTACTACTGTATGTGCTTTTAAGGGACAATGTATTCATTCAACTACTTTTATTATTTGACTATGCAAGTCCTGAAAAACAGAAGCTCAGCCGGGTTTATCTTGGAATGGTTTTCGAAAGTGTTATTCCACTGTGTTCGTATTCTGGTTGAATTACAACCCTGATGGAACAACAGTTCTTTATATGAAGTTGTCCCAGAGAGTGAGTGATGGTTTATGGGGAAAACACACTTCTGCTCCACACTACAGTACCCACACTTACACACAGCTCTATTCCAACTTCCCTCACTCTTGCTATAGTTAAGCATATATTCATTATTATACTGGGCAAAAAAATTAATTCAAACGAGACATACTAGAAATGTACAGTTGTCTTAAAAATTACTCATACCCTTCCATTAAAGAAGGAAGAAAACCGCTTTCACTGAGATGCGCTGCATGAAGTGGAAATAGTAAATCAAAAATTGTATGATAAGCATTATAATGCGTTCTATTTGCAGTTCTACAGAAATATTTAAGAAATCCAATCCAAAAATATAAGAAATAAATATACGTTTTGTCATTCATAAATTAGGATTTTGTCGAGCAATTCTTTCAGGTGATCACTGCAATCCTGTGTTTTCTGTGATTCTGTCAGACTTTTACACCTGTTGGCAGGTATTCTGGCCCACTACTCATCAGCAAAATCCTTTCACCGGTCCAGGAACATATAGTTTGGTTGTTTATTATTTTTTCAACTCAATTATATTATAAAACAATGTCTTATTTCGCTATAATTTAGTGGATATACAAATATCAATATAAATTGGCACAGAGTTTCGAATGTTTAGAGTGAAAGTGTAGATGACATGTAACAGAATGGAAAATAGATTATAAAAAAAGTAATCCAAATAGGATTTTTTACCTTATCCGTTGGATAATCTTCACTCTTTATCAAACAGGGTGCTGCAACAAACCTTTAATCAGACATTTAGTAATGAACAGATTCTGTCACCTTTTTTATAAATTTATATTAAGTAAAGTTGTGTGAAGCACTTATGAGTGTTTGGTCTCTAACCTACACAGCAAATACTGTCATTTCAGAGAATTGGGAATCTGTGATCAGGTCGGACAAAGTAGCCAACTACTAACTATTCTGAATAGTTTGTAATGATAATGATGATATTAATCTGTCACAATTTTCTGAATGCTCCATGTTCTTGCTCATATAACGCAGGTTGTTTTCTTTTTTGTCAAAGTTATTTTGGTTGTTCAAGAAAATAGTTATGTTGACTGAAGGAAAGTGTTGCATCAAGCACATTGGTGAGGATGCTGCTGGCCTTAACTTAAATAATGAGGTACTAATGGTGTACTCATTCATATTTCAATTATGCGATTGTCCTCAGTAAAATTTGCTGTTGTGCATGAGAAAACGTGCACAAATTTAAACACTTAAGCTTTCAAGTGAGCAAGCGGTGGCGACCTTGCAGGTAATCAGGCTCAGCATATGGTTATAACTTGTGTGGAGACCTTTTTTGGGGGGGGGGTTACTGTTTGTAAGGATCACCCTCTTGGACATCACAACTGAGTCATTAATTCCATTTTTTTTTCATATTTACAGTCATATGGAAAAGTTTGGGCACCCCTGATCATTTTCAAGATTTTTCTTTATAAATCACTGGTTGTTTGGATCATTAATTTCAGTTAAATATATCATATAGTAGACAAACACAGCGATTTGGAGAAGTGAAATGAAGTTTACTGGATTTACAGAAAGTGTGCAATAATTAATTAAACAAATAATGGCAGGTGCATAAATTTGGGCACCCCAACAGAAACATGTCTTCAATATTTAGTAGATCCTCCTTTTGCAGAAATGAC
>JAVQJG010231709.1:0-15175 GCA_036024015.1 Craterocephalus amniculus | reverse complement strand
CCGCTGTTTGCTCCGCAAAAAATAACAGGAGAAATCTTAATAGATATGGCGCTAATCGTAGAGACATGACCGGAGCAAAACTGCTCAGCAAATATTGATTTGCGCAGCAGTTCTGCGCTCTTCATAACTCAGCACCTTATTAGCTATTAGAGGTTTAAGTTTGATTAATTTTTGTTAACGTGACTTAATTAGTTAAAATTATTCAAATACTTCCAGCTGGAGCATCAACTATGAGGTAGAAATTGCTGAGACAAAGAAAACAGGAAAAAGAAATATGTAAGGCAAACTAACGGTGTTGAGGGGGGCCTTGAAGGTTTATTTACAAAAATAACAGGCTTCCCACCATGATCCTAACAAGCCCACAAGGCCTGCCACTTAAGAAGAGAGCAAGTATTTTTTTATTAGACTCAATCCCAGAGCGAGAGGTGAAATCCACTCAAAATGAGGCGAGTAAAGTGGAAAACTGCTGCTCCTTTTTGGTTTGGTTTGTTTTGTTGTGTTTGTTCTTTTTTTCTTTTGAATATGTACATAAAGTCTAAACTGTCATCCACAGATGAAGTCCACCTTCATTGGCATTTCTACACATAACTGGAATATGTTAAATTTGATGCCAGTCTGTCATATTTTACCTTAAAGTCACATTATTGGTCAAGTCAGACTCATCGCATTGAGTAGCTCTTACAGTATTTATGAAAAGACACGGTTTAAAAGCTTCTGTAATGTAGCCAGTAAACAGAGTAGCACAATGATGCAAAATTGAAATAGTTTGACCTTAAAATGCTAAAATATCTTAGGTCTTTCTAAACTGCATCTTTTCCAGAGAAAAAGAGAGAGTTAGACATTCATTGTACAAACTTTTGAATTGACTTGCTGCAGAATATGAGGGATGTTGCTAGATTTGTTTGGACAATAAAAGTGCCTTAATTGCGATCCCAGGAATTTAAATGCAAATTCTTTTATTTCTTTTGACATCTTGGTACGCAATACCAACTTGAAGTCCATGGCTTAATCTGCACAATACAGGATATTATTGGCACACTTTTAAAGTTGTGGAAAGTTCCCTTTAAATCACCATATGCCATTATACTGACATAATCCCTCCAATCGCTCAGATGTCTTTGGATTTCTCTCACAATACATAGCTCTATGGAGCTGAAATGACATTCTAATATGGATATACATGCCCTGAAGAAATACTACTCATCTAGCATGAAAATGTATCTGTACAATCTACAAAAAGTTAAATATCAACATTAAAATTTGGAAAAAGCCTGACTATGTTTATTCATGGTGCTACCCATACGGGTCATGCCTTGTGTGAATAAAACCATAAAACCAAGGTTTAATGTTTCTGAACCTAATTCTATGCACACATCCAACATCCAACCAGAATCTAAGTTTCCTTTAGATGGTCTCAGATGATACCCATTTAACTCCATTCCAGCTCTGTAGCACTAAGTAGCCAATGTTGCTTTTATTCAGACAAAAGTAAAACCTCATTTTCTGGTCAACATAATGAATGAATATAACACAAATCCACATGAACAGTGGACCTTTGCAGTCTTGAATTATTCAGCTAATAGCATTCTGGCCTAAAGCTGCTTATTACAGGAGGAAGCAACCTGGACTTATGAAAATGTGTTAGTATGTAGGTCATATATACATCTGTATCATTATCTCAGGAACTGACATCTTACTCTGTAGTTGATTCAATGATTCAGATTTTTTAGTGTAGTAAAATGACATGCACAGTGTTTTATTAGCATCCCGTTGCATGGATATAGTCTCTGTAAAATCTGGGAATCACGCTATTCATTACCTTAAGGGAGTGAAGTACTTGGTTAGGTTTAGGAAAACATGATTTGGTTAAAATACATTTTTCAGTACCCTCTGTTTATAACAATTTCTGTCTCCTGCAAAAAAGCTAATTATGCATGACCGAAACCATCATTATATTCTCAGTTTTAATTTTCCAACAAAATCAAATGAACTAAATATTTCTAAAGAGACATGGAACTGCATGAAATTAAGTAACTCTCACAGAAATGAAGATTTTAGATTCTAAATAAGGTTTTTGTTAAAAACAAATCAGTTGTTTGATGATAGATATGCTCACTATGTGATAGCCGAAGACTTTGGAATCCAGGGGCGCAGATAGGATTTTTTAACTGGGGGGGACAAGCTGATTGTGACTCATTAAGTAATTTTTGTGTAATTTGGTCCTAAACTAGCGCTCAAGCAGTTATTCTTGCAACAGGCAGCGCAGGTCACAGCTCCAGCCTCAGTCTACCTGATCCTGTTAATGTTGTGAATATCTGTTCTTGGACAATACTAGAAGTTTTGTTGTACTGGTACGCTGGTTCAATGACCAGCCTTTTTTAACCCTTTCTCCTCAAAGGTCAGGCCCATCGCCCCACAGCTTACAAAAGGAGAAATGTGAGTTTTTTTGTCTTAAAATTTCAATAAAATTGATTCTGAATAGTCTTTGGGCCAAAATATTGCACTTAAAACCCACCATAGAACTCTTATTTGAAATCAGTGGATTAACAACATCGAAAACTGTAAAACAACACCAGCCATTCAGGATGAAACTGTTGTCTGGAGAGCCACTCAGCCTCCAAAACCTCCATTTGTGTACAACATCATATTTACATAAATAACATTAAGTATAAGTGTGTATGAAAATGCTGTATTAATATCTATATTTATTGTTATTTATACAGTAAATTAATTTACATACTTTTTAGATAGAACACAAGAGTAAGACTCCAGTCCTCAAGGCAGTCATCCTGCAGGCTTTAGATGTTTCCCTGCTCCAGCACCTGACTGGAGCTACAATATTGGGTCATTGTAAAGATGCTGCATCCATTTGATTTGATTAGGGTGTTCTACAGCAGAAAACAACAAAAGCCTTCAGGATAGCAGCTCCTAAGGAATGGAGTTTGATGCTTCTAGTCTACAAGCAGACCTGAAGAAGGACCCAGAAACATCTCTACTCCTTTCACTACCAG
Organism: Craterocephalus amniculus; assembly: GCA_036024015.1. Lineage (NCBI taxonomy): Eukaryota > Metazoa > Chordata > Actinopteri > Atheriniformes > Atherinidae > Craterocephalus > Craterocephalus amniculus. The sequence goes on along the minus strand of JAVQJG010231709.1, from coordinate 12,164 downwards.
CACTGAATGGTTTATGGACAAAATATATTCAGGAACTTCTGGTTCTTTATTAACCATACAGATCCCTCAGGTCATCAGGGTCAGGTCTACTTCCTGGTCCCAGAGTCAAACCAAACATGGAGAGGCAGCGTACAGTTTTTATGCTCCTCACATGTGGAACAAACTCCCAGAAAGCTGCAGGTCTGCAGAAACTCAGCCGTTTTAAATCAGGATTATTTGCAGCTTTTTATGATAAGTGATTTTTTTCCCTCTCTGAGGGTTTCTTTCTGTCTTTATTTTTCTTATTTTGTGATTTTACTTTTTTTTTAAAGTTTTTTTTTATTGCTTTCTGCACCCTGCTGCAATGTTTCCAATGTTTTTAAGTAAGCACTTTGAATTGTCATGTCCAGGAAATGTGCTATACAAAAAGACTTGCCTTGCCTTGCTACACACATCATGCTGGGCAGTTTTTTGTTAACCCAATCTTTCCAGCTTCTCTTTGTGAATATCATGCACATTCTGTCCTGAATGACTGTGCCTGCATAGAAATTGCCTGCAGACCAGTACGATAATATTAACTTTTTAAATATTAGTATTTCACTCAACAGTTGATAATTTAAATATCATTAAAAATGCAAATAAAAAACTAAAGTTAATCGGCACAAACACAATTAATGGTCTCTTTAGGACCTTGGGGAGTGAGTGCTTGAAGGTGTGTTCAACTGGATATGATGTGTTGGACGTGGGAGCTTCAGTCAGCGTATTCCAAAGCGTAGGTGCTCCCAGCCTTAAGTGGTACAACAGAACATGCAGCCACTGTTTCCCTCAGCAGCAGATAGCATGAGTTTTATGTCGGGTCGGCGAGATTAATCCAACTTTTCTATGTTGGAGGTCTGCCTTGCAAGGGATTCTAATAAACAGTCCTGAATTTGAGTATGAAAATTCCCACATTTGTGTATAGCTGAAATGCACCATTAGCCGAAACACAAACTTGGGGCTGCACTGCTCGCTGTGATGCCATTCATCATCTGCTTCTAGCGATGGTTGCAGCCCGCGTGGGGGGGGCAGATAGGTATCAGTATGAAATTGGGGGGACATGTTCCCTCCGTCCCCAGTGTTATCTCCGCCCTTGGCTGCATCTAGAACTAATAAACACAATTCAGCTTGTATCCAGCTGCAATTTGCAGTGTGCTTTTTTTTGTGTGTGTCTAGAAAGCGTTCTTCCACTGTGTTGTAATTAGCAAACATTAGCTTTCACCAAAACATATTAGCATAAAACAGCAGGCACAATTCATTCAAATTAGTACTGAGGCGCAACACATTACCCTGCTCTGTTTCACTGAAACTGTGTGGCTGTTTTGTCCTTTTCTGACACCCTTAGTCTCTACTGCTTTCCGACTGTTGCAATGCAAAGCGTCTGTTTCTTAATTTGGTTTTAATTACAGTTTGATTCTTCTTCCCAAGGTTCCCTAAGGTCACATTGCCACTGCAGATCAGGAACATGACCCCTTCCCTCCACTTTCCCCCCTTTCCTCACCCTTTCTTCATTATGCTCTTATTAACAGTTTTGTGATACCTTGACAGCAACTACTGAAGTTAAGTTACAAACTATCCACAATTAATATTCTCATCACACCAGCTGCTCTTTCACTGTCCCTCTCCCTGTGTGTATTTCACTCCATCTTTTCAACATCATAACAGAATAGCTATTCTGAGCACAGCTTGTTGTGTCTTTCCCTGCCACATCAAGTCTCCTGGTTATGAGAATGTACTCAGAATGTTTACAAAAGACACCTCTGTGTATACAGCCATGGCAGCCTTAACAGCATCCTCAAAAAGAAATGTTCTGGGATACAGAAGTTGCAAAAACTTATTTTGTCCCATGAGTTAATAATCTTTAAACATCAAAATAAACATGATATGAATATCCATTATAAATTCAATTTAAGGTTGATCATTTGCCAACAATGTCAGGGTTAAGTTAAAGGTTTTGATTTGATTTGATTTATTTAGTCACATATATAAACAATACATGTGTTCAGTACAAACAAAACATTTGAGGTGACTGAATGGGCACAGGCTGAAGCACAATGCTTATATCTAAGCCTGTCCTTGTTGTTATGTTTTGGCTCATTGATGCATTTGGCTAAATGTTTCAAAAGTTTAGTTACCCTAAAACCCAACTTAAGGGTTGATGAGCAGCTGACCCAGTCTTAAAGCTTCCAGGATGCCAAATACCATAATTTGTCAAAACAACTGGCATGTTATTGGTATATTCAGGTGCGGAATGGAACACTTTTGCAAATGTAAAACCACCCACACCAGTCTGAGAGCAAATGCTTGCTTTAGCTTAGTTTTGATCATGGAAAGACGTCGTTTACTCACAGCAAAGTATTTCATTGTTTAGTATCTCTTAACCTGAGAGTACAGAATAACTTTTGCATTTCTGGATTCTGTTCATCTATCTTCTCTCTTCTTTTAAAACTGTTTGCATACGATTTTTACTCTGTGTGAAAGATTAGAGTCAAGATGTCCATTTTCTGTGGATGAGAACAACAAAATTCAAAGTAAAGTCCTGAATCTTTTTTTCTATTTCCAATCCTACCCAACGGCAGAAGTTCAAACTGTCAAGGGTGGGAAGGGTCTCTGATTAAATATTCTGCCTTCCTGAGGCAGCAGGAGTTGTACAGTTGATCAGGGGAAGTCAGAGGACAACTGGTGATTTTCTGAGCTGTATCACAACCCTCCGGAGAGCCTTACTGTCTGCTATTGTGCAGTTGGCAAATCAAACACACAGTGAGAATGCTCTCTATGGAGCAGTGATAAAAGGCCACCAGCAGTCTGTTGCTACTGAGGACCCTCAGGAAGTGCAGTCTCTGCTGTGCCTCCTTCACAGGGGCTGCTGCTATGTTTGCGCTCCAGGTCAGATCGTCCTTAATGTGCAAACATCCAAAACCCTCTCCACAGAGTCGCCCTGAATGCGCTGAATGCCTTCTTCTTTCTGTAGTCAACAATAATCTCTTTTGTTGTTCTGTTGACACCACACTGACAGATGCTCCATCTCATCCAGACACGTCGAGGTCTTGGTGGTTTCAAAGTTGCAACAAAACATTTCGACATCCAGATTATATGGTATTTATAAAGAAATAGACTTTATAAACAAAGAGTTGATTATTGCCACACCTTTATCAGGTGATGTCTCAACGTTTCAGCAGTTATGAGTCAGTCTTGTTTTAACTCCAGCAGCTGCTGCTTTCCCAGAGTTTTAGCCACCAGATCGGGATTTATTTTGCAACACAGATCATGTTGCAAATTAGCGACATGATCTGTGTTTGTGTGATGTTACAGCAGCCTGATATCTGAGCAATTTCAGCAGACAGAGAGAAAATCATGAAGACAAAATTAGAATAAATGATTTTTTGGGTCTCAAACTGTGAGCCTGAATCGAGACTTGACAATTTGAGTCCCAGACTCATGCCCCCATCTCTGCTGCCCATCATCTGGATCTGGTGTAAACAAGCGAGTGTTAAGCTGTTGTGCTGCAGTTAGCATCCTTATGATGTCACCCAGAATTGGCAAAGCACACACTGAAACAAATTAAAGTATTACTTATTTCTTAGCACTTGGCAAAAAATGAAATTAGCATCTAATATTTAATCTTATAGTACTTTATAAATTCAGTTTGTGGCAGAGTGAAAATATAATAATGTACTGAAGTGAAGATTGAAGTTTGAATAACTTTGCTTTGAAGAAACAGGATCACAGTAAGCTGCTATGTAAACTCTTGTAAATGGACAGTACTTATAGCACTTTTCTAGTCATATGTTGACAACTCTGAAGGCTTTTACACCACATGTTGCAGTCTTCCATAAACATAGCACTCATGCATTGGTAGATGACTACTTTTCCAGCTAAAATTCCACTTAAACCAAAGAAGAAAAGCAAAGTTCATTGAGATGCAACTTTATAGTCAATGCAATTACCTACTTGTTCCTTATTAACTGCTATTCTACTGTATTTTTCCACTATATGTTCCTAATTGTCTGCTAGCAGAGAGAAAGAAAGGCACTCTGTCATAAAAATATTGGAAAGTCACCCATCTGAGCCATGGTTTATTATTTACATGTAATTTAAATAAAATAGCTTTATATTAAATTAAAATATAATAATCTTGATGAACTTGAAAAAACAATGAGCAATATTAAAGACTGAATAGTCACAACCAAAAATGGTAAATAATCAATATATTCTCATCTTAAATGCATTCATTTACGAACATTCTTGTTTTGATTATAAAAGATGCTTTTATGTTGATGGGATGGGGTTTTGGGTAAAAAAACACAAGTTCAAACATGAAAATTTTCGTCTTCTCTGCCTTTGGTTTTAATTATTTCCATGTGACTCTTTGTACAGCTATAAATATCCTGTTGTTCAACTTCAGTTCTATACGAAACCTGCAACAACAGCTCAACGCTACCGGATAAAACTCAGAGAGTATCAGGAGTCCCAAACATTAACTGAGAATTTATAAATGAAAAATTTAGACACCATAATATGTTTACTAAAAGATGCCCTTCTATAACCTGTCTGCACATTAATTCAAAAGCATTAAGTGAAGGTGTGTTCTGCAAATCATTTAAGCTAAGATGAGTCAAAGTAAATGCAAATAAACATCTTTTCCACATTTCATCCATAACAAGAGAGGGAGCCCTTTCCATCAGTAAACAAACTCCAACCCAAACAGGCATTTGACTTCCAGGTTGCAGGGTGCAGACTGTTTATCCAGGAGGGATTATGTCAGGTAGACAGGAGATTTAGCATAATGTGGGCCAGGCCTGTGCTGGCTTCAGCAGGATGTGGGGTCATGTAAACATAGCTGTGGAAACCCAATCACTCTGTGTGAGGAGATGATAAGGGAATTAGGGGGGAATGAGCTGTCTAATCCCTTTAATTTGATTGTCTTTGCTTCTCACCAATGTTCTTTTATTCCCCACAAACTTTTCACCAGTTTTGTTCTCCCCTTTCCTCTCATCTTTCGTTACTCTTTAACACTTGAAACTTTAATCAGTGGACAGATAAGTGAGCACTGTAAAGACCTAAACCTAATCAACTTTCCACCTCTTATTCCCTGGGTAATTTTCAAGCACAGTTATAGGGTACATCCTCCTTTTCCAGGCTGCATTCAAGTATGCACAGGAAAACGTGTGTGGTAATGACCCGACCAGGAGTCTGAAGTGTTAACTTACGACCAAAGTCCCCACATCCCAGTCCGATTAGGCACCCGCAGGATGTCCTGGAACAAAGCCAATCCACATCTGCAACCTCAGGACCGGAAGAATCCAACATCCGAGTGTCAGAACCGACAGGACGATCCCAGACGGCCTGCAAAATAATATTATGTCTCTTTGAATTTATGGCACTTTTTCCTTGTATCATATTTATGTGCAGGTGCAACATACACAATAAGTGGTTTATTGTACAGCACACCTGCGTGAGCAGCTGGACTATGAGTTCCAGACAAAACATGTATGCGTTTACCGTGCACACACACACACACACACACAGCTTAATCCACATGGGATAACAGATGAAAATGTACCATTTAGATGAAACACTTCACTGACTTCTGCGATTTCCCTCAGGCTCTCAGCATACAGCACATCAATGCAACATCATACATCCCTGCTACCGCATAGCTGCAAGACTGTTTTCTTTCTTTCACTCTTTTAGCTTTAGTTTTTACTCACACCACCTCTGATTTATCTATGGCACCAAGGTTTGAAAAATAAGCCTTTCCTCAGTTTTGAAAAGTTTTCTTTTTTAACTTTAAATGAGAGTTTATGATTTTAATACAGCATTAAACATTGATCATGATAAAATAAATGTAAGCAAAAAGGTACACCACTACAAAAAGCTCAAGAACAAACAAATAAAAAGGTGTTATAAATCATCTGCATGAAAGAGTAAAGAGTGGATGTATGCAGAGAAAAGGAGGCCAGCAGAGGAGGAAAAATTAACTTTTCATAACTCACTGAAGGAATGAAACTAAAAGAGCTGCTGGGAAGGAACAATGCCAAGAAAGATGAAATCCAACAAAGGAAGACCATCAACGCCTGAGCAGGAGTAAAGCAAAGCAGGTGGTGGGACACATGCAACCATTAAGAAAACAGGAAAGGCGCCTGAGCAGAATTTGAATCGAGGGAAGTAACTCAACACAAAATGGAATATAACCCCCTTTTATCCCCTTCAACAGGACATTTCCCAAACTGGTCTGTGTTTTTAGCACAACATTTAAATATATCATAAAAAAATTACTCTACAGTAAGGTTTAAAAAAGTGATGCGACTGCCCAGCTGAGTGTCAAACTATTTTTAGAGGATGGAACTTAATTTATTGTATTTATTACAGATTAGATTCTTTAAAATATAAATATTTATTTTGATTTCTGTTTTTTAATAAATATTGCTGAGACCAAAAATTTTCATTGGGATCAATAAAATATTAACTTACCTCTCTACCTATCCATGTATCTGTTGATGTTTAAATCATATTGTCATCAACAGAAGTCTTTTATTAGCACTGTTAGGTTACCCAGAGCTTCAGAGTTCTTGTGAAGTCATGTTTCAGCTGTACTGATTTCAAGTTGCATCTCCTGTTTATTAGGCCAACAGAGAAGTTAAATGTATGCAATCCGCAGCTTTCCTTTAATCACATACAAACACTCATTATAAGCATCAGCAATCATCTCAAGTAAATAAAAAAGCATCAAAAGCTCATGGGCACGTCTATGAAATCACAGTTTATCAAATGAACAAAATCAATATGAGGATATGAAAGTCATTAAATTCTCAATGAATAAATCCAATAAAAGAAAAGTCCAAAATCAGCAGGTCCATGTTTTAAAGTATCATAGCAAAAGGATTAAATGTATGAGTTTTCTTTTGTTTTGCTCTCGGCATTACATTACGTGGTTTACCGGAAGACCTGGGTTGACAAAATGTGGTCTGGTTGGCTGACAAGTATTTTTGCTTTCACAGCCACCAGTTTTTTCCAAATTGGACCCAAATTCCTCTCCTGAATACCAACGACCTTCAAGCACAACAGTATTTTAGCTGTTCTTTTCCCTCACAGACAACCCCATGAAGCATTAAAAAGAACAGTTTTCATATTAAATCACACTGATGAATCAAAACAGCCTGATGTTGGATTATTAAACACAATTTTACTGGTCAGTTTATGCATTACAATGCAGTGTAATGCATGCATTACATACAGAGTATGCACAATGCATTACTCACACTAGAAATTATCACCATGGATTAATTGAGAAAATTATCTGTGGATTGGTGTGTAATGAGAGAACATTTTTATATCACTCACATTATGTCACTCATATCATTAAATCACTTCCTCTTTTATATAGGACAATGAAAATCTTCCAGAGCACTGTAAATTAAATGAGGACTTTCTCTGATACTTCAAAAAACAAATAAAAATGGAACCCAAAGGGCTCTATTGATGCCACATACTAAGTTTTAAGTGCAGACATTTGTATCAGGTCAAACTAGCTGAACTTTTAGAGAAACCATTTTTCTTGTTTGACAGCAGTATACAGGTAGAATTTTAAGTCTTTGGAGTTTTTAACTTGGTGTGCTGATGCAGTGCAGTTTGACCTTTAATACCAATGCACTCACATAACCTGTAATTGTTGTTACATGGATTTCAGCATCCTTATTGAAAAAAAAAGTCTGAGCCCACTCATGTGTACATTCAGGGTGAAAATGAATTTAGATAACAAAAAACTAACAGTAGCACCTAAAGTTTGAATTTTGATCTATAGTAAAAATAAATTACCAGCAGAGATCTTGTTTTCATGCAGTAAATTCTGTAAAGCAATTAACTCTTTACAACCTATTTGAAGTGTGGTTATTGTACATACTCCAAACATTTGTGATGGGAGGTCTCCACTAAATAAGCTAAGTCACTCATACAGTCCTGTAACGTTCTGGTGGTGGTTTATGATGCTGTCTATTTGAAGGTCCTGCAGATTTATGACAGTGTAGTCTTGTCTATTGTGTAGTCACAAATTCAGGGTGAGCTCATAAATCTTCAGGCACCTAAATTGGGCCCCCACATGATTTCTTACCTTAGAACTACAGTAGACGACATTGCAAGATCAAACCCTGTGTATTGATACAATAAAAAGCATTGACTCTTTGGGACAGGTGGATGTCCCTCATTTTTCATGCATTCTTGTGCAGTAGTAAGACTTGTGGTCTACAATCAATATGTTGGTGTTTAAGCAAAAAGATCTTCCTCTACTGAACAGCAGCACCTCTCTTTAAACCTTCTCAAACATCTTAAGTTTAATACTACTTGTGTTCACTTTACAGTAGATAAGAACTCTTAGGTGTTAAAGATCGTATCAAACCTTATGAATCAATTCATTTGATTTACATGTTATGAACAGTTAAACTTCTACATTTAACTCAACTAATCCTTCCTCACCAGTATGGTGGACAGGAAACAGGAAGTGAAATGCAGTAACAGTCTTTCTAACTGGGAGCTGAATTAAGAAGAGAAGTAGCCCTTGTTGAATTTTTAGGTATGAGTGATCAAACATGCAGATGCCGGTCAACATGGAAGTTATGATTTATTGTATTTGTAATCTACATGGAAAGCCATGTACTGGAAACCAGAGAGAAGAACCAATAATAGGTTTTAAATCATTCACCGGATAAGCTGCAGTTTTCAGGTCTCTCTCTCATGGGTCCAGCTCCTTGTTTGAGTTAGATAAAGCTTGTAGTTAGAGTTCGCTTGGATGATGGTTAGCCATCCCCGTTTATGCTGCTACAGTATAGGCTGATGCTGCTGGGAGATATCTCACGATGCACTGAGAACCTCTCAAAACTCTTCTGTCTCTTGTATAAATATATACCGTTATTGTTGTCTCAGCATGCAAACCTGGACTTACAGTTATAATCCCTACTTTCCACCTGCTCAAACCTTCTTCTGGTGGTTTTTCAACTTCACGGTTGTATGCTCAGGACATGCTGTGAGCTTTGGCAGGGTTGTGGAAGAGAAACCAAAAGTTCAGCTCTTCATCCTGGCACTTGACTTCATTTTGGATAATCATGGCTTCCACAAAACTCTTTCTTCCACTCAAGCTTTATACTAGAGGCCCCTTCATTCTGGTTTACTACTCACTAGAGGTCATGGGCTACACCATAACACATGGGACTGAATCAAAGCACCAATGGTACCCTTAGCTAAGAATGGTTTTAATAATCAGCCTTATAAATTGTGACTGCCTTGAAGTTCTTGAAAACTTATACTGAACAAGTAAAGCTGAATTGAAACAGTCAAAAAAAGCATTTTGCAGTGTTAGCATTATTGTTTGAGCATTGAAACAGCTGCATCCAAAGCACGAATCCCCAAACACACAACATCCACTTAGGCTTGCAATGTTAGAAGGCTGTTGTTAATATAGTTTGCCTTCTTTTTAAATAAAATGAGTTGGTTCTGGCCAATGGTCCATTTTCTGGATGTGTTTCCCTGCAAAAGAACTTGGATGAGCCAAAAAATTGACATCTAATGGTACAGGTGCACAGGTTGGGGGTTTGCGTAGCAGTCTAGAACTGCAATTTAAACTAAACATTTAAGCAAAATAGTCTTGGCCAAGTCACTTCTCCACAAATGGCCATTTGCCCTTTAAGACTTTACACTTCACTGACCTCAGTTTCTCTTTCTCTGTTCGGTCACTTACTGCACATGAGCAGTGCTGTATGCTTCAGTCTCAGGCTCTATTGATGGGCAGATTGATTAACAACCAGCTGCTCTGGCCTAATCCATCTATCATAACATGAGAAAGTCTAGGCTCCAAGTAGGGAGGGGATACTAATGAGTGAGGGAGCAGCAGAATGGTAGCTGGTCTACTCCATCGCTCATAGTCAGCAGGGAGAGTGAAGGAGTACAGCTCTGTAAGAAGGAGCGCTTTGGGTAGAAAAATGGGGGGATGGAGAGAACTACTTTACCTCCAGTGGCATACTGCATCCATCATAACCATGTATGAACATTTTAAACCAGAACAGAGGAAACATGCTGAAGGAACCTGGACCATAATGAGAAAGTGGGGAAATGGTAAATTTGATGTATACAAAAGGTTCACAGCATAAATCCTGGATTGCTTTGCAATTCAGTTTTGAAACTCCTGACCTGGCTTGTGTTGTCCCAGGAACGTCTGACATCTTTTCCAGGTATACATGGGTGGATTTTTTCTGTCTTGCGGGACAATTTTGCGTGACCATCTTGAATGTTGTTAAATTGGTTTCCGTGTTGCCAGACCTGCATAGAAAGTCAGTTCCGCTGTCTTCCTCTCAGTTCTTTTGTTTTAGCTGAAACTCTGTATATCTACTGAATTTTTATAGTGCAACAACTTTTTCCCCTAGATTTTCAATATGTTGCTTCTTGCTCTGAAGTGAAAGGATTAAATTAAGATAAGTCATGCAAGGTACTTATGAAGGTAGAAAATCTGTAAATAACCTGAGTTTTTAAACCTCTTTGCAATTTAAATCTACACACTGAATCTTTATTATTTTTATTAACACTTCTAAACTTTGTACCACCCACTGATGGTGTGACCTGCCTAGAGTTCCGATCTGTCATCAGGTGAACGTTTTCAGAACATTAAACAAAAAATATGATGAGAGGCCCCAAGCTGTTACATTTACATTTTCTTCATCCATCCTTTTTTTATATATTTCTTCTGTTGTAAACAGATTGCTGGATGTCATGGTTGAACAACTAATTTCCTCTGTTATTTATCTGTCCAGCACACATACATGGACTCACACAGTGCCACTCATCATCTGTGAAAGCCAGCCTGTGAAATGGTCCATGAATTTTGGTCTGAGTGCGAATTCAAATATTATGTGCAACCCTTTGTGTCTTTGCTGAGTTGGATGTGTGTTGAATTTATTCTTCTTCCTGCACCTTTTCATGCAGGGTTGTAGTGTTCAATTAAACACAAAAAGGTTAATGAATAGGAAATATGATTGTACACTATTACATGTGTGAACAAATAAAAATGAAATGAAATTATATTTGTGCAGTTTCAAGCTTGAGTCAGCTGTTTTTTTTACTTCGTGCAGTATTGTTTGAGAAGTATTAAAGCTGAGATCACTACAGATTGGTGCTATGATATGAATCACAGTTTTTACTTAAAAGACTCAGACATCTTTCACATATAACTGTTGTGTAATCTGACTGAACATAAACTGAACATAAGATGTGGGAGCTTTCCTATCAGCTTGCAGGCATTTTACTTCCTTGCTAACATACTGTTTTTCCCAACATGATTTCATGATTATTCATAAATAAAACATGACTGTTAATGCTCTCCTTGCATGACTATAGACTTTCTGCTTTAAGTATATCACTTTATTATTATGATCCCAATAACACTACAGTTGGTTAGGGCTTGGGTCAAAATTTAAATATACAAAGCTTAAAATGCTGCACAAAGCTACTGAAATGCAAAATAACACATATGGTTTGGTTTTCAATGCCAATGCCTTTCTAATGGTGTCTTTTTCCATCAATAAGTTTCTTGCCTGCTTCAAGAATCTGAACTGCAGACCTCTAATGAGAGCTATGCTGTTCTATAATGATGCTAATCCAGCTGGATTTTTGACCACGGATTTGTGTAAAACTTATTTGTCATTCAATGTTAAAATAATATAAAATAAAATAATATGTATACTTTCAGGTATAATCAGAACTTATGACTGGATACTATGTGATGGTAATTAACTGGACAGGTGCATTGGGAACTCTCTCCCTAGGCCGATCTAATTTGTTTTAAAGGAACTATACCTGATATTATTTTAATCTTTCTAAGAAAAATGGTTTTCTACATGGTATAGAATGTGGTAAAAGGGGTAATTTCATTACAATTAACGACTCATTGATTGCGCATATGTACGAGTTCAGGGCATTTTATTTTACAAAAGCGGCTAGTTTTTTTAGCACTGGCGTGAAGCGCTTTCTCTGCCTGGTTAATTTCTAGAACGTCCAGACTCCGATCAGCCAGTAATAGCGTTCCCCTAGTGATCCGGAGTCAAATTATGAAAGTTAAACCCCTTAGCGAAGAAAAAGCGTCACACAAAAGCTAAAAAAAAAATAGC
>JAVQJG010231682.1:0-10261 GCA_036024015.1 Craterocephalus amniculus | reverse complement strand
CAGAGTACCCACCCTTTTTGGAGTCCTTGGAGGGAGTGTTGGAGAGCACTCCTCCTGGGGACTCCCTCGTTCTGCTGGGGGACTTCAATGCTCACGTGGGCAATGACAGTGAGACCTGGAAGGTGTGATTGGGAGGAACGGCCCCCCTGATCTGAATCCGAGTGGTGTTCTGTTGTTGGACTTCGGTGCCCGTCATGGATTGTCCAAAACGAACACCTTGTTCAGGGTTAGGGTTAGTGTCCATATGTGCACCTGGCACCAGGACACTCTAGGCCGCAGTTCCATGATTGACTTTGTAGTCGTATCGTCTGATCTGCAGCCGCATGTCCTGGACACTCGGGTGAAGAGAGGGGCGGAGCTGTTAACTGATCACCACCTGGTGGTGAGTTGGCTCAGATGGCGGGGAGGATGCCGCTCAGACATGGCAGACCCAAACGTGTAGGGACGGTCTGTTGGGAACGTCTGTCAGAATCCCCTGTCAGAAGGAGCTTTGTCTCCCACCTCCGAGAGAGCTTCAAGCATGTCACGGGGGAGGCGGGGGACACTGAGTCTGAGTGGGCTGTGTTCTGCGCCTCTATTCTTGAGGCACAGCCAGAGCTGTGGCCGTAAGGTCTTCGCTGCCTGTCGTGGCAGTGAGGGATGGCGTCAAGCTGAAGAAGGAGTCCTGTGTCTCATGATGACCTAGAGCTAGTTAACACCCTGTTAAACTGTATTTTAGATAAAAAAGTCATGGATGACAGCTCAACCAGGACAAGACTGTGGTTATAATGATCTGTCCTGTAGACAAGAGAGAGAGCATTTCATACAAACGGCAGAATTTTTAATCCTTTCAAGGTGTTAGAAATGTTCTTTTTGACTCTGAGCTGAATTTTATTCCACATATTAGAAATGTCCACCCATTTTCTCTCTTTACAGCACGGAGGTGCTGCTACATGTGTGTCAGAACAAAGGAGGGCCCGGGCTGGGATTGATCCCACAACCTCCTGAGTGAACGCCATGCACACTGTCCAGTCAGCCAAAGTTATATCCCTGTGGCCAAGTACAGGGCGCATGATCAATCTGAGGCATGGTGATGGAACCCTCACTGTCACACATGCTTTTATTTCTAGTAGATTTGATTATTGTAATACCCTGCTCTCTGTCTTCCCAAGAAGAGTACTTCAGGTTTACAACTACTCCAGAACACAGCGGACAGGTTTTGATGAGGACCAGGGGGCGGGAACACATTACACCGGTTTTGCTGACTTTGACAAAGGATGTTGTGGGTTGGTTGAAGGAATGTTTGAAAACTGTCTCAGTCCCACCAGCCTACTGGCTGGCGTTAGTTAATTAGTTAGTTTCTAGTTTTACCTGTGCGTCTGAGACATGGCCTCTGGCCTCCAGATGAATTTTCCATCTCTAAAGACGCAGACAGCATTTGACCATTGATCAGACAGTAAGGGATAGTGAGCATAAAGGTCCATCTTGGCTGGACCATGAACCAGGACGGCATACATCACTTCCTGCTTGTACAAGACTGTCTCGTAGACCCGTAAGATGGGCTTTTTACCAAAACAGACCTGAGACAACAGAAGAAAAACATTACAGTTGAACTACAGCTCAGAATTCATCATCTCTTATTTTCTCTGCTCGTCTTTACTCGGTCCCTCTTTGGCTGTTGAGGATAGTAGTTGTTTTCTGTGTTACTGTATTTTTTAGATCTGTGAAGAAATGTCAACTAGATAGATCAGGGTTAGAAGCCAACAAAGTTAAAGGTTTGGAGAACAACAATAAAATACATACTAATATTTTAGCTTCACATCAGATGAACATCAGGTAAACATCAGATGAACAGGGGTCAATAGATACGACATATAATGTATTTCTATGTTCTTTATCATCTCTACCATGTTCATAATGCAGAATTCATAGAGCATCATCTCACCAACCACTACCATGGAGATAATATCTCATCATAACTTAAATTCTGAACAGATTTTAGGGCTACACAATGTATCGTTTGAGTAATGTCATTGCAAAGCATTTGTGAGCAATCTTCACATTTCAGGTGAAATCGCTAAGGATGTGGCAAATTAACTCTGTTCTTATCTAATTTCAAAGGTACCTGACACACATTGTGCACGGTGATCCACCAATCATCATTTATCTTAATCAGTATGGCGAAGAACAAACATTTTGTGGTTAAACGGAGTTCACATTTGTACATGATAAAACAAAATATTTTATCAAGAAGCTCAAGCTTATTTTATTCTTTAATTTCTCTCAACCTTTCTTCAACAAAACCTCTACTATGATACATATGTGTTGATAATGTAGGAAAGTAGCTAATAGGTTACTCTGGTTAGATCAGGTCCAGTCTTACCTGCTCTCTGTAAGCCTGCAGAACATCCTCTACAGAGAAGGTGAAGCGGAACGAGCCCAGCCTGGATGTCTCCAGGAAGGCTGGAGAGGTGGTGAACTTCCACAGAAAGCTCTCCTGCTTCCCAGTTCGGCCTGGGTAGGTTTGGTCCAGCAGCCTCTTCTCAGCAGACCTCACCTCCTCTGGTCCCACATTCAGACTCCACCACAGCAGGGACTCCCTGTGGGGATTTCTGAAGGGATTTTTGAAGCCTCCATCATTCCTAATCCCACGCAGCCCACTCTGATTGGTGTCGTGTTTTAGATACGACACATGAAACTCCGGTCGTGGAGAATCTGGGATGTTTGGTTTGTAAAGATATTTGCTTTTTAAATGAAAAACTTCACCTGCCTTTTTCAGGTCATCCAGCTTCAGGTGCCGACCTTTAACAAAATGTTCTGGATATTGTCTCCTATTTTTCCGTGTTTTCATGATCAACCGAGTTGATGTAGATGAAAAAGACATATTTCAAGTCCTCACAGTCAGAATTCTGTTCTTTGCTACTCTGAATCAGAATATGTCTGACTCCTACAGTAATGTAGAACTAAACGTTAACCCCGCCCTCTATGAGTCAGCTCTGACTCCTCTACATACGAAAGGTACTTTTTGCATAGAGGTTAGGCTGCCATGTAGTTGTCTCTCATTCAGGAAGCAACGTTTGTTCAGAAATGATGTAATTGATCAGATAAGCTCACCGTCTGATGAAGCTCATGTCAGAGCGCAGACTTTAAAATATTTTTTAATGTCAGATTTATCATGCTTAGTTCTCACCTGTATCATGGGTCATGCAAGTTTTGAAACCATTTAAGCTTCAGGTCTGTTATTATTAGTTAATAGTTGCACTGAAATAAAGATGACTGACATTTTCCTTGTTCTACCAGTAGATGTTGTGTGATTAGAGCTGTACTTACATTTAGTAACATTTCAGAATTAAAGTACAAGATTTTAAATTCCACACTTTTCCACACAA
The DNA here is from genome assembly GCA_036024015.1 of Craterocephalus amniculus. Classification (NCBI taxonomy): domain Eukaryota; kingdom Metazoa; phylum Chordata; class Actinopteri; order Atheriniformes; family Atherinidae; genus Craterocephalus; species Craterocephalus amniculus. The sequence continues at coordinate 6,893 of JAVQJG010231682.1, read as the reverse complement.
TGTTCTTTCTGTAAACCCAGATTTTGATTGGACTTAAACAGATCAAGTTTATATAACTTAAAGTTGTCTAATATGGGAACATTGCTTATTAAGTCTCAGACAACTGAACTGTTCTATGTCCCTTTTGTGTTGTAATTGACTTTTTAAGTCTAATCAGCAGCTTGTACTGACATAAACTGAGTTTGTATCACTAAAAAGAGTCATTTAGTTACATTAATGATTAATTCTTAGTAAACTGAACTTTAAAACCGTCTATCTTATTTCAATTATTCATTTGAGCTTAAATATCTTAATGTCATGACGTTTTGCACCGGCCAAAAATCTAGTTATTACTGGTTTTACCAGGCTGGCAGGTATTAACTCTGAACGTTGTGAGCAGAAATTAGCAGAGAGGAGACAGAAAGACGGTTGAAGTGTTGAGGCAAGCAAGTTCTTCATTTGAAGTGGAGCAGAGTTCAGTATGAAAATACTAAGTTAAAACACTGGTTGCACGAAAACTGACCCTATTTTTAAAAAAAATTATCATGGTAGTTTAGCGGCTCATTTTGCAAACCATGGTTTTAGCTAAAATTATTCGCTGCTAATGTTCTTATGTCTTTGGCTCTAATTTTCATTACTGGAGGTGGAAACATGGTGCAGCATTTGGCAAGTTGGTTTTACACAGATCTGTCATGTTCCTTATTTGTATTGCGTCTTCAGCACACTGTGGAAGTGTAAATATTGTGGTTTTATTTACGAGAAGAGGGCACAGCTATTTTAGCACTACCAGTTAAAACATGGAGGTTACACATGGACAGAACAATTTCCCTGTTTGCAGCAGGAATGTTTGTGAACTTTTAATTATTTGAACAGTCTTCAAGCATACACATCTGTCTCTTTAGCCAACAAATGTGGAAAAATTGGTATTGAACTTTTTGTACAGGTATGAAATAGAATTACTTTAACTTGTCTGCTGGTTACAGCAATATTTGAGCATCTATGCAGAGATTATAATAATCCACCAGAAGGCTATCTATCAAAATTGTATTAAAGAGTAGCCTACCGGTAGTCTGGGTTGATACATAAAAGAATTAGATCATGGTCAGCTAATTTGAACATGAACATGTTTTCTTATGACGTGTGCATTTTAGGTGTGTCTGGAGTTCACCACAATGGTTGGTAAGAGCCTGAGACAGGAGTTCCACACAGTCCTTGATAATCACAGTCCTAGAGTCATGGATATCATCAAAGCATTAATCCCTGACCTTGGAACTTTGCTTATAAAATGAAATATTTGGTAATGTGATCTCTTGTGTTTGTAGTTGTTATCTTTCAGAACTATATCTGAAATTGTGTTGAATCGTCTAAACAAGATTCCTATGGTAATCATTTACCACCCATTAAGTTACCAGGTTTGCTTGATCTCTAAATGAATCTACATATCTACCTGTATGAATAATGTTAACACTTGGGTGTGCAAAGGTTCCAGATCATAAATGGTTTTGCTTTAAATTATATGTACACACATAGACGCTGATTACAACAAGTGCAAATTGCGGCACTATTTCAATATTTGCAGCGTTATTTTTCTCCGGTTATGTTTTCATGCTCTGCACCTGTTATTTGCATGAGCAAACAGCAGTATTTAAATGAGGATTTAGCAGTGCTGTTTGCTCTGTCATGGAAGGATCCACAGAGCAAGGAAACCACAAACGCAAAATGAATTTTGATACAATTTAGGTTGAAACATTAGTAGAGGAGACAAATAAAAATGTTGCTGAGCTCGGGAAAAAAAATCTAAATGTCACCAGAATTGCTGCAATATGGGAGAATATCTGTGAAAAAGTAAATGTAGTTTGAAAAACCAGAAATAAGGGATGTTTATGCCAGCGGCTCCACAGTGCAGCAGCAGGTCCTGCAGGGGACGGAGTGGGTGGCACTGTGCGTAATCTTTATAAAAATGGACCATGCTCCATCCCATGATGTTTTTTTCTATGTTGTGGAGTGACAAAAGAAAGTCTGGGTGACCTTCTATTGGCCATAATCTGCTTTTTAGGACACAAGGCGTTCCCCTGTGGTTGCGGGGTTGTGCACAGGTGTGATGAGGAAGGGCTGCAGGGGGAACGCGTCGTTATCACATATGTCCATGTGAGCAATGTGAAAGGGCACATCATTATATTCACTCTTCCAAAAGCAGCATCTCCATATTCACCATCTGACTCTGTTCCTCAGAATGAAAAACTTGTGTACAGACCGGACTACTTAATGGTTCCCTTTGTGTGACACATAACTTGTTCATCCATAGAATGTGTGGCTTCTGCTTCCTATAAATATGCTCTCTTTCTGAAGGAGGGACAAGTTGCACATGAGTTGCACATATATCAGCCTTTAAACTCATCAGCAATTCCTATATTGCAACGCTGAATCGGCTCCACAATCCTCTCCTCTGGCATTCCAAAAATATTAATACAATAGAAAAAATGCATTCTGTCAGTCGCCTTTCATGGTGTCTACGCCTTCTCAATCTCATCTCTCTTCTGCTGCCCTTCCTCCACCATCAGGTCCAGACCTCGGGGGGAATTGCTTGTCGTACGAGTAGCCTCTTCCCTCTTGGCAGATGACTGCACGCCGGGGTCTACACGCCAAAGCACATTGACTGAACCCTGGTAAATAAATGTTTTCATCTCACTCTTGGTCTCTCCTGATTGAAAGTTCACTTCACTCATTTGAAAATGAACTAGTTCAGTTCACATTTTAATTTTCTTAACTAAGTTCACAGTTCCAAAAATGACCTAGTTCAGTTTTCAACTCTTGCTCAACCTCCTCTGACTTGGGGAGATGAAGAAGACCATATCAAATCTCCACCCTTGGGCTGGAACAACTCCTCAGATGTCTGATGTTCATGTCCCTCACCATCTGTGGACTGGTCAGTCTCCTCAGAGTCTGAATCCAAAGAGGTGTTGTCTTCCACTTCTGAGACATCCTCATCTATCTTTGACTGAACTTAAGTTCTGTCTTCGTCTTGTTCAAAAATCAGGTCCTGTCTCTCTGACTCATAACCATTGGTCATTGTGATCAGAGGTTGCAATGGTAAATGTCAAGGTACATTCTGGAACATCTGGTGTGGTTCACATGGGAATGGGTGTGGTGGTAAGCAGAAAAGCTCAGGAATCAAACAGGTCCACATAACACACAACTGTGTAGTCTGTGTGAAGTTTTGATACACTTTCATTCTGAAGGTGGTTCATGTGGAAGGACCAGCACATCAACACGGGAAAGAGATGTTTACCCACAAGACATTGTTCAATCTGAAATGTGTGTATGCATGTGTATCAAGTGAATGTGTGTGTATCGGGTAGGTGTTAATTGACTTATTATCTTATCTAATGGATAAATATAATGTGGATACCCATTCATTTCCTATAGCGGTCACTTCTGACCATGAGTACCAAAAGTGTAACAAAGTTGAAAAAAACGCTCAGTTTAATGAATGTGGTCATCATCCCTTTTGTATGTTCACATGTACAGTCGGAAGGATAATATTAAGTCTTGTGGCAATCAGATGTGAAACACAATATTTCTGAGTGTTTTAAAGTTGTAAATCGGTCAGATTTGACCTGAACATGACAGGACTGTGAACAACAACAACAAAGGTATGGTTGTGGTACAAGTGATTTTTTATGGCCTGGAGGATTGGCAAACCACAGCACACAGAAGCAGATCACAGCTTTGTCAATCTGACGAACCTGCCAACTTTTTCATTTGAATATATGTCTGGCAGCTTCATTTCCATAACAGGGAAACACGTTACCATGAAACACCATCATTTGCAAACAGGCTGTAAAACCAAGACCTGGAAGGAACTGGATGACATTCACTTCACCAGCTTTAGGGCTGTTCTCTGTGATATATTTATTTTTATTCATCTATTTATTTAGTTTTGTTGGGGACATTGCACTTATACATAGTTCCAAAAAGAAAAAAAATGAATTAAATGTAGCTGATGTCAACCAAATAAAGTTTAAAGCTATGGCTAGTTCACAACGCCTGTCCCTGGTTGGAACTGTCTATTCAACACAAAGACAGTAAATCATATTAAAACAGATGGAGTAATATGTATGATACTTAAATGAAATGATATAAAATGATTCTTATATAAAGTAATAGGAAATTTATTAAAATCCACAGTATAAAGTGAATCATTAATTCGCACACACACACTCACATACACCTTCCCTAGACCCTAACCCTAACCATCACCACCGATTGCCTAAACTTAACCCTTGCCCCAAACGTACCCAAAAACTAATTCTAACCTAAACTCTAAAACCAAGTGTTGACCCATGAAAAAGGGTTTTTTCTATGTAAGGACCAGCCAAAAAGTCCTCACGACCAAAAAATGTCCTCACAGTGTAGGTTAAAGCTCAAAACGAGGCTACAAAAAGATAGTAATACACATAGTGCTATTTACAAATGAGTACAATTCTGATGGAATTTCAGCCAAGACTTCAACCTAGGAGAGAATGTTTTAAACTCTGATATGGTCTCAAGATCTGTTGGTAACGAGTTCCATAACTTTGCACTTTTGCAGGAGAAAGCAGATTGACCAAAACCAGTTCTGCAGAGTGGGACCCTATTGCTGTTCTGCTTCTGTACAAGTGAACTACGTGGTTCTGGAGCTAAATTGTTAATACATTGGACTATTAGTAATAATATTAGAAGCACAGGCCTACAAAACTTTCAAAGCTTAGAAGCTGTGCTTCTCTGTTATTTTATAATGGTGACAGTATATTGGCTTATTGTCATGTTTTTACCATTAAAGGAACACCGTGTAGCTTCTGAGGCAAACATCAGTTTAAAATGATTAAAACTGGATGACTTCTGAGGTCAGTATTCAGTGATTGGAGCGTGTTATGTGATAAGCGCAAATTTGTATCTAGTGTTGCAGGTGTTTACTTTCATAAAGACAAAGCCAGAATTTAGAGTTCATTAATCTTTACAGAAATATACACATGCACATAGACAGCTGAAAACAAATCTCTGATATGGTTAGAGGAATTAAAGAGTCTCACACAACATGACCTGATGAGCAGCAGTAGAAGTAGTCAAATTACATATGAAGCAACAGCTGAGGAACACGGTCTGATAAGAAGTGCATAAATGAATCTGTGTGAATGACAGGAAGGAAAAGAGAAGCTGTTTGTGTTTTTGTGTCTGCAAGGCAGTTGGCCCGCCCTCTCAGAGGATTATGGGGGTTCAGAATTGTCCATACTACAGCAAACAACCAACCGGTGTCTTACCCACCGACTCACCATCAGTAGGCATCATTGGACTGCTGGCGATCAGGGCCTGCTGCTGGGCCTGACTCTGACGAAGTGGCCATCGCTGATTCTGGAGTATCATAACATAAAGATCTATCGTTTTATTATTTATTGCTTTCATAAAAATGAAATCTTGTGTTTTTACTTCCACTTTGCCCTTAAATGCAGAGGTGGAGTTCTGTAAAATGACCCGCTGCATCAGACTGATGTCAGGGGCAGTTTTAGTAACACATGTAGGAAGGGAAACTTAATGGTGTGATGTCTACCTTGTTGGGCCAGACTTTTATTTCATATTGCTGTGAGAACAACAAAAATACTTGAGTATTTAACTAATGTTTGCATTTCTAAGTTAAAATCCACTTTCTTATAATAAAGCACTATCTTACCCAAATGTTGTGTCTACATGTTGCAGGTCAATGATCCAGGTTTAAACAGCTGGATGGAATAAGAGGAAGTTTGTTTCTGAGGAGAAACATGGTGTCTCTGTAGTATGTTAGTATGTTCTCTTATCATAGAAGGAAGTTTGCTTCACAGCACCATCACCATTAGAAAACTCCCTCTCATTGTTACAGATATAAAAGGGGAACTGGGAGCATTAGATGGGTTTATTGTAAGCTGGGATCAAACCAAAAAACACGCTCAGGCTTCCAGTGGTTTATTATGAAAAAGAGAACAAATGGTTGTTTTGGGAAGATAAATCTGGAATTTTCTGCTCTGAGAGGGAATCTGGATGAACGTCTATCAGTGCAACTGACCCACCACTTTTCCTTCTGTTATACCTTGGAAATGACTTTCACAGTGGGATGTTGGGTTCTGGCCACAGACCTTTACCAGCTTCTCAGCTTCCTCAAAGGAAAGTAAAGGCTCTTTATTGATTGTTGGTGCTTCTTTCCTCGTTATCTTGCTTTTCTCTGGTTTATCTGTGAACGTCAGGTTCTCTCTCAGTTTACGAACATTAAACTTCAGAACCTAGAACAGATCAGATCAGAGCATACATCAGCTTTACAGAACAACAGAAATGTTCTCAGTGTGATCTGGATGAAGACAATCAGGGAAATGGTGACTTTAGAAGCAAAACTTTACATTTAAGCTTGAAAAAAATCAGTCTGAAGTAATGTAGGAGGAATCCGGCTTCATTAGGACTGCATGAAAATAGTCTATTGTTATATGAATGAGAAATGTTGCACACCCCTGGTGGGAGTTTGGGGAACGGCTGGAGCTAGAAAAGATGAGTGGAGGTGGGAAAGTGTAGAAGGACCAAGAGTCCAATCCACAGAAAAGTAGGTTTTGCTTGTTCACCCTGTCCTGATTCCCAGTAGTGTCTTTATGATGCTTCAGGTGTTCCAGAGTTTTCCATTAATGTAGGACATTAAGAGCTGCAGCAGTTTCTACCTACAGGCTCTTTTACACTTCCTGATGGACCGAAGCTACCGTTGTTCTCTCTGCAGCATGAAACCCGTCTTCTCCTCACTCGGCAGAGCCTGAATGAGGCTTGTTAGGAGCATCATCATCATCCTCTCCCAGGACGTCCCAGGCTGTGATGTTCAGACAAGCTGAGTCACTCTCCTGCATCCTAAGTCCAGGTTTTCTTCT
>JAVQJG010231677.1:0-13700 GCA_036024015.1 Craterocephalus amniculus | reverse complement strand
CCCTACTGTTGCAATTTAGGGCATAACTCAAGCCCAGTCATTGTAATTAATAATTAACTATTTTAATGGCATGCTAGAAAAACAATGCCATAATGAAACTTGCTGATATTTTCATCAGTTAAAATTGAGGTAATTTTTCATAATGTATTAACTTATAATTAGATCACTTAAAGAACATCAAAGAAGCTTCTCTGGCAGCACAGGCTATGACACCAGTCCATATTTGATGTCCTAAATGCAGTGCAGCAAAACTGTTTCATTCCTTTCATCACAAGGTCAAGTAGTTGGACAACAAAAAAATGGCTGCAGTCTCGCAGACAAATCATAAAGTAGTGCTACGTAGAATTCTTCTACAGCAGAATGTGCGCAGGCCTTTGAGACTGTGCTCTTTGTGTCTTTCTCTCTGTCCATTTAAGACATTGATTTCTCCTCATGACCGACTGAAGGCTCTAAAAAGGGGCATGGATGGAGTGATGAATGGCTCCCGTCCTCAAGAGGGATGCTTGTTTTATGGTCTCTTTGATGAGGTCACAGACAAGAAACTGGGTCGCAGGTCATGGATCCATATAGATTGACTTCAGAAAAACAAACAAAAAACCTTCACTTTAATCTGTTCAATAGGTCTCCATCTGCAATTACCGATAAATTGTTGCCATAAACTATGTCAACCATGGAAATTCAATTTACACATAAATGTTCTGAAATATAAATGTTTTTTGTGCTGCAGATAACAGCAAGCAGACAGTTATCGATGCATGCACATGCCCAGCACTTTGAAGGGAATAGAGACTGGCATTGAGCTAAGTTCTATAAGTACAATATCTTGCCTGAAAGTCCCTAGTGCTTTATACTGTATAACCTAGAAATCCCCACATATAACTGTGTGAATGTGTTTGTGTGAGTGCATCCGGGGGGGCAAAGGTTAGCAAGTGAGGGGCCAGGGAAATCTTATGGAGCACACAACCAAATTCCAGCAAAACAAAGCTCTATCTGTACACTCCACAACATTAAAGCAAGGGGACATCCTGATAGGTGCAAACACTGTCCTTTGTCTGGATGTCTGAATGCATGTTTTGCATATGTGGCACTTAATCCTTGTAAAGAAATCTTCGTGAGCATTCCGTTTTTGCAGGAAAAATAAAACAACTCGTCCCTGTTTTTACTTGTACAAGAATTTGCCCATAACAGGGTTCCTAGTGTTAGAGCAAAGGGGTGCTTTTGAGGTGTGACATTGCACGAGTGAGCTGGTAAGGTTGGTGTCTCTCTGTGATGCATGTGTTTGTGTTTGTCTGTGTGGCCCAGTCACACTCCTTGGCTGTGGAACGCAGAGGTCAAGAGGGGCTGACCTCTCCAGAGGCTTGAATCTGCTGCAAAAAAGGGAGAAGAGGCAATTAGATGCAAAAGACAAACACATCAAGCATTAACTTAGTATCTCTGTCATAAAATGCACAGTGATTTTTTGAAAGCAGAAGTTAGTTTGAGTCAATTAACCATTTTATCTGAAACATTCAGAAGCTACATTAATGGAAAACTTCATTATATATGGGGAATTTCACATCCTCCTGTCCACTCAGACAAGCCTAAAATACTTGTATAACATGTTAAACAGGCACCCACTCATATAGTATTAATACTACACCCCCCCTTCCCCTCTCTGTGTTATTGAATGTTTTAATTCTGTCGGCATTACGCTTTTTTTCTCCTGCCCCCTCTGTTCCCCTACACTCATCTTTCAGACTAAACAAATGTAACTTGGCTGAGAACAGCTCTGGATCCAGATGCTGTCTCTCTCTCTCACTCCCTCATCCTTCAATAACCCCCCCACCCAACGTCTAAAACCTCTTAGATGACCTTTGGCCCAGCACCCTCACACCCTCTCTGTCTGAAGCAGGCTATGAGTGCAGCAACATCTCTCCTCTGTCTCATTCGGCAGAACTCATTCATCCCTTTCCACACTATAAAAGTTAAGAGTTGCTCTTCTTCTCTCATCAATACGCTCTTTTCTTTAAGGGGTGTGGTTACTGCAAGATTTTGCTAACTCTGCTGTTTTATAAAACAGGTGAAAGAGAAGGCAGCACAATGGGTGAGAGTATACAAAGAGGAACTTTGTCAGGCCGGTGCACTTCTCTTAACCTTCTGCCTTTCATGCAATACAATGAAATCCTACTTTAAACCGTGGTGAGAAGTAACAAAGTACATTTACTTAAGTATTGTGATAAAGTGCAGCACTTTTACTTGAGTAAATGTCACTGTACTGTACACTTGAAACAATTTTGAAAAGACAGATTGAATTTTTTAGACCATTCCTTATATGTGACAGCTTCAGTTACACATTCATTATGAAGATTTTACAGATTGGATGATGTAAAAGTCTTTTAAAATACAACTGTTCAAAATTACAAGAGAAAACTTACAAAACCCACTGCAGTCAAACTCAGACATTTATGATGCTTTCACCGAATAGTTTTTCTTTTTGCCCTCTAACTTTTTCATTTGATTTAATTTTAATCAATGTTCAAATGATCTGATATCTTTAAAAAATGAGTAGGGAAAAAGTCCAAAAAAAGGAATTTGAACTTTGTTTTTTCCTCTTTCCCTCTCTTAAAGTTACTCCTTAAAAAGTTACTCCAGACCAGCTTTGTCTCCAAGAACAGAAACAGGCTGATCACACACTAAAGCTGGATTCATACTCGTACTGCATCGGCATACAGTATGGCTGGCGCAGCTGATGCTGGTGGAATGATCTCTTGTACGGGTGTGAAGAATTACAGTGTTGTCTTGAATTTTCTTGTCTGAATCTAAAAGAGGCAGCAGGGCTGGTATAAGTTGATAAACTCCACAGGATTTTAGAACAACAAAGGTGGCCGACAGGATGCAGTGCCATTACAAGCTTGTGATAGCAAACAAATAACTTACAGAAATTTAAATAAAGAAAAAATAAAGGTAAATAAACAAATTAATATGGTGTTTTTTTATAAAATGACGTCATGATCAATCAGAGGGATCTTACCATTAATCTAATTTTACTTTCATACTTTACTTTTACTTTTTATCCACATAAAGAATCAGAATACGTTGCTCACTACAGATTGTAAATGAAATGAAAACAGACCTGTCATTACGATGTGCAAAGCAAAGCTTGAAGTTTTTAACTGTTTCAAAAGGTTTCGTTGTATAAAACTGAAAGTATTTCCAAGAGATGCAGCCAAATGGATGCAATCAGGGCAAATAAATGCAAAATCGACAAGCTTATTAAAAGAAATTCACTGTTTTATACAGTAATTGGGTCTTTCCAATCTGGTATCAGAGTCAGGTTCAGTGCAGCAGGAATCACCCAAAACCTGCAGGACTGTGGCTACTGAGGACTTTACTCATCCCTAACCTTGATGGCAGCTCAACATTTATCAGTCAATAAAACGTTTTGAAAAAATGAGTCATCATGTATTTTTGATCACACTGCATAGATTTTGCATTAAGTACTAAAAAACCTCTAAAGCAGAACTTTGTAATTCAGTCCTTCAAGGGCAGCAGTCCTGCAGGTTTTCGATGTTTCCCCTCTCCAACACACCTGACTCAAATTAAGACAGAAGGGACAAGCTAAATCGTCCACATTGAAATAAAATGTTTTATTAACTGAAATCCTATCTACATTAATATAATACAGTGTTTGTAGCAGACTGATACAGTATCCGTAGCACATGGTTGAGGGATAAATGTAAGCAAAGAGGACAATAACTGTGTTCCCGTGCTGCACTACCCAGATCAGAGACTTTAGACTTCTCAACATTGTTTCCTTCAGATGACTTCAGGGATTTAATAAACTGAAGAAGAAGCTTTTCATGCACTACAAAGCAGCTGTTGCTGACAGAAAGACAAAGAGAATCACTAATTTACAGATCAATCCAGACTTTTTACTGGTATTCCTCCTTCAAGCACCATCACTATGCTCATTTGCATTTTTTGTCATTTTAAAAATTTCATTTCATTATCGCTGCAAAGATATCTGTTCTCAGTACTGAGTTTCATACACACTTTACACACCAAAATAACAACCCAGCAAACATTTTTCCATTCAAATATTTTTAAGGAATAATTATAATCACAGGATAAAAGACTTTCAGAACTGGTGCACGAGTTAAAGTTTCCTCACAAACTTTATTAAAATGGATTCCCATGTAATAAAGGGGCATCTTGCATTGATTGTGTGGAATAGCAAGCGGTTCATAATTCTACATAAACCGTTTGCACACCGCTTCTCCCATTATGATATCTTAGAAGTTTTGTTGGCAGCACACTCACTATAAGTTTCTATGTCTAAAATCTGTCAACATTTACTTACTTAGAAATTGTATGCAAATCAATTTATACTTGACATCAGAGATGATGGGGAGTGTAGTGTCGAGCCCACAGCCACGGTGACATTTGGAAGTCAGGGATTGAAGGCCATTGTTCACCGACCTCTTTCAAATTTTGACAGTAATTCTTTCAAATTCTTACAGTAAGCGCACTTGGTCAGCTTCTGGCTGTTTCACCCATTAGAGGTAAGAAAAAGGATTTTTGCATGGTTGTTCACATTATGATTTAAATGTAAAAGAAGATTACATTAAATGCAGTATGCTGTGTTTAAGTGGGTAAACTTGAATGCTATGAATGTGTGGATCAAATTTGGCAATTGTGCAATCGGAGCTGACAAAATATAGTATTATCACTTCAACTGTTTAAATCTGTTTTTTTCACCTCCTCTAGGGACTGACAGGACAAAACCAGTTTGTGTGCATTTTATATACTGTCAGGCTTTTGGAAGTTTGGAAGTAGGGTGAGGGGAAATGTAGGCTATGTAGTTGTATCGGAGAACCTAAGGTCCAGTAGAAATGACAAGTGTCAGGGACATTTAATCTATCTAGACGAACGGCGTAATGTCCAGTCGTTGCTGCTCAAGTTGAAACAGGTTTTTCTGGCATTATGTCCACATACACCAAGGGAGTCACGTGACGTCCGGAGCTCTATAGACACATCTTGGAAAAATTCTGGATTCACCACTTTTTCAGAAGAAACAAACAAGTAAAAACAAATTAATATACCAACATTTAAGCATGAGAAATGCAGAAAAGTGAACTTAGATGTTCAGTCTGCATTCACCCAGTGCATTTGATGCTTATTGTACTAGTTCACTTTGCAAAGAACATTTGAAAAACCTCCCAGCTCTGTGTAATGACATTACAATCAAATCATTGTAAACTGAGTATAAGACAGTGATTTATCAAATGTTAAGGCGAAAGAGCCTCTTGTGTTACCTTAGTAGACAGTTTCAAGTCATCACTACATATACACTCATACAGTATACTGTATTGTGTAAACATGAAGGCTCTCTGAGGGTACATGTGAACAAAATTTTCTTTTATCAATGAATTGAAGTTTTTAAAGTGGGCCCACCACTGAAGAAAAGACACAGACTGACAGGGAGAGAACTTTCAAGCCTTGTGGTTATATTTCCCTTGAGCCTACCCCAGCTTTACAACTCCATTAACTGCTGTAGTGCAGATTTTAGGCTACTACGGCTCAGATTTGTTCTGAAACAAATCAAAAATAGAGGAATGTAAGTCCAAAATGTGGGTCCCTGAACACCTTTGGTTTAATTCTTGCCTCTAACCAAAGGGACAAAGCAAAATATTAGTACAACTACATCTCCCACTTATCACACCCTTAAGAGAGCCACCTCAAGACGCAGGGCTGCCCTTCTGACCTCCTTCATTTAAGACTCGAACCTCTTCCTCTTTACCCACTGCTTGAGTTTATCCGCAGCAACAGCTTGTGTGTAATTTCTGTGCTGTGTGTACCAATGTGTGGAGAGATCTCCAGTGATTCCTTGAACCCCGCAGCCAGTCTCATTTCAGCGCTTTTCTAAACATCACCTCTCAAAGCTCATTCCCAAATAAAAGACAACATGGAAAGAAAAACAGGACAGCAGCAGAAAAAGAAGGAAATGTTATTTAAAAGGTACCAGACCACAGCATTTTCCACTGATATTATATACTCCCTGCCCAATCCAAAATATATATGGGCCGCAGGCCAAGAATGTAAAAATAAAACACACAGACTCAACATCTGGAGCAACCTGAACAAAACCCTCATTTAATCTTCCCTGAATACTGCATTCAATCATCCAACCTCTGGCCTTTTTACTCATTGGAACACACTCACTTATAGTGTATTCAAATGCACATCTACTGTTTACAAAACTAGGAATACTTAAGTAAATATAGAGAAGCCTATACAAAAAACACAACTCTATGTTTAGAATGTCTAATAGCTTTTTCCAACATTTTATATCATATCTTAGAAATAATTAATAAAAAAATGAAAGATTCCCTGTAATATTTTCTTGAAATACATAATTTGATTTTACGAGCTACATATCTTGAACTTCTTCAGATATGACTAAAATGAAACTACAATGATCAATGAATCTAAACATATGATACAGTGTATGCTTGAAAAAACATTTTCATAAAAAGGAGAGTGATAGTGACAATAAGGAGAGACGGAGCGCGGATGTGTGTGGGATCAACAAGGATCGTCTGCCTCACTGCTGTTTTTCGGCACTCCTCATTAACTAAGGGTGACGGTTCCCGTTTAGTGTTAACGGAAAGATTAGCATTGTTCTTTAAAGTGAAGAGTCAGTAAAAGTCTTTTAAGTGTAAATGTGAGCGTGTCTGTAACTGTATGATACGTGTGGGTCAGCACTTCTGCTGGATGTAGGAGCTAAAGAGCGTGTTAAGAGCTGTGTAAGTTGTGGGTTTCATTCCTGTGTGGGACAGTTGGAGGGTGCCAGGTACAGCAAACCACCGGCTACCGCAGCACTGCCAAGACCGTAGATCTCTTTCAGTAAAAAGAAAAAAATGTTAATATCTTCTGCTCCACAGGCCTTGATATTTTTTTCCCTTTTCCTTTAATCCTTTATTGATTTTTTTCTGCTACAAAAGACTCTTCTAAATCCTTCCACGTGAGTCTGCCTGTAAGGATTCTGTGGCTTGTTAAATGAAGCTCTTGGGAATGACTAGAAACAAAAAACCTAGTGTTTGTTTTAACCAGTGGACTTGCTACCAAAATTGACATAACTTCAAATATGTACATATGTTGCCTGGCTAACACTTTTTCTAAAGTTTACATAGCAACTTGCTTGCTCTGGTACGTATTCTAGCATGATAACACTTTGCAGCATCACATGGGAGAGCCCACATTATATCCTCCTTGAATAGTAAACGCAGCAATAGCCGTGTTTTCACCAAGCAACCATTTCATCCGTGGCTGGAGTCCTTCAGTGGGGAATTTACATGTGCTCCCTGTGCAGATGTCAGGTCTCTACAGGTATACAGGCTTCCTTCAACAGTAAAAAAAAAAACAATAAAAAAAAATGCATGTTAATTTGTTTGTCTAAATTCTTCCTCAGAATGAGTGTAAGGGGTTGTTTGTCTCTCTGTGTTGGTCCTGTGAACGCTAGTAGCTGCTGGGATTAGCTCCTGCCTCCTTGCATTGGAATAAGTGGGTACAGATGATGGACAGTGAACCATTTGAAGTCTAGAAAACAGCTAGTTGGCTGGCTTTGGTCTTGGAACAGAAGGCAAAGCAAAGCAAGGCGAGGCAAGTTTATTTGTATAGCACATTTCCAGACAATTCAAAGTGCTTCAACTAAAACATTTAAAGCATAAAACTGGATCTAAGAGCTCTCATAGGTTTATATTTTCTGAACATATCACAGATGTATTCCGGGGCTAAACTGTTCTGGGATTCATAAATGACAGTAAGAGTTTTAAAATCTATTCACTGACTGACTGGAAGCCAGTGTACCACTGATGTGATGTGTTCAGATCTCTTAGTCCTGGTCAAAACTCGAGCAGCAAACTACTTGCCAGCGCTTCCTCTCACTCTAGTGTTTCTTCCTTCACTTGACCTCTGGCATTAGCTGATATAAACTGAGATTATGTCATTTGGACAGAGATTTTTTTCTATCACTTTCTGTTATATGCATTATGACCCCTTGGCCTAGATCAGAATAACTTTGCATTTTTAGTACTGTACACTCCCAAGACTCTTGTTACATAATTTAAACTGTTTTTTACAAGCTTTCAGACGTTTTCCTGTCGCGATTTCTTCAGCCCTGCCACTCATTACTGTGTCTTTCTCCTCTCTTTCTCTCTCCCATTGTCTCTCTTTTCCCAGCCCAATCAACTACCTGCAACCAAAACCTGAATTTCAATTCATTTTAAACTTATTTCACACATGTTTTTAAAAATCTCTCTGAATGTGACATAAGACATGTACCTGTTACACCTTCCTGTTTTTGACATACTTTTTAAATGAACATGAAATAGTACAGTACAACACAACATTTTTGTACATTTTGGTAAAACGGGAGACAGAAGTGGTTCAGAGTGTGGACATATTGCTCATCTATGCAGGAGATGGTGTCGAATGTGAAGCTAATATACTGATGAAATTGGACTAATCAATGCCAGTTTGTCCTGGCCAAAAACAGACTTTTTGACAAATTTCAAAGGATAAAAGAATAAGTCAAATTTGTTAAACAGTGGTATAAAACTGCAGAAGTGCCCACACTAACACTGAAACACTTGGAGGTGAGACATGACAGAGCAAGGGCCCCAGGGTCTGCTCACAGAGATGCAACTGACAGCTCAGGTTTACAAGCACAAAGATGTGTGTATCCATATGCGTGTGGTTTGTGTGCATACGTCTTCCATCTTTATAAGCATCTGATAACCTATAACCTGCAAGCCCCATCCAGCTCCGCTGTGGACGTAGAACACAAAAATCAAACCTGAACATCACTGACATCACTGACAGTAGTTTACACATCACAGGCATTCTATCAGGCACACTCATTCCTTTGCTCTCACACACACAGACACACAAAAGCGAGCAAGCATGCATTGGATTAAAGTGTGAATAACAATAAGCTCCAGGTTCAAATCATAAAGAATAAGTTACAGACATCTTGTACAGCATCTGTAAAGCACACTGAATGACTGTAGTTATTTTGGTACAATGTAATGTCTGGATACTTGTAAGAATTCACAAATGATTGTCTAAAAAGAGAAATGTTTTATTGTTTATCTGCAGTTGTTCAAACCTGCTCAGACATTTGCATCTGTGGTAGTGATTTTTACCCAAAAACTGACAAAAACAAATGCATGATCAACTAAAAATCATAATTAAAGATAACTCAGTTCACAATGTGTAACACTGCCGGCTTTTTGCAGAAATGATCTCAGTATTTTCCATTTCCATTAGTATATGTCAGCTAAACTTGTTGCAAGATAATCCCAAAAGAAGTCAGACATAGATTTACCTTTACTGTTAAAACAGAGTATGCTTTGTTGTCATTCATCAACATTCATTTCTGTAGCTTGTGCTAAAAGATAAGAGATGTGCCTCCTATATATATTTTTTGGTTAAAAGAAACCAATCGCTACAATGTTGCTTGCTAAACATAGACAAATTCTAAAAAGCATGCCATATTGCTTAATTTTAGAAATGTATCCAAAATATGCGTTTTCACTTCATATAAATCAGAATCTGTACAGGAACACATTTTTACTTCTAGGTACGCAACTCCATGTTCATACATTACTGATCGTTCACTTTCTTTTGAAGTGAGGACAGCGGGAAGCATGCACATAGTCCATACAAAACACTGCATCAGCACAGAGATATTCAAAAACAGGTAAAGTCACACTGAGATAACCTTCAGTCAGTAGAACATATATTCACACATCTCACAAGCAGAAACATCCTTGGTATAGTTACCTTGTAGCAATATTGAATGAGTTAGTAATCCTCAATCAATCGGGGATAAATGCAACTTAATTGATGTTGTCTTTCTTCCCCAGATTGCCATGCTTTTGTAAAGGTAGTATTTACATAGAGCCTGAAGGATACAAAAAATAATGGTCAATTACATAAAACAACTTTTATCATTGCCGAGGTATAACTGTGCTTGAAATGTACTCAAATAATATATTAAATCTTCACAAGTTTCAAGTAACAGTTTCCCATTTACAAAAGATGAGAAATGCACATGAATAAAAACACTTGAGTTTACATCATGCATTCAAATAAAATAGATAAGATCTGACATTAGCTCAACATTTCAGCTGCAATTTACACTCACAGAAAAATCAATTATAGACAAGTTGTGTTCAAACTCTCCTTTTAACCTTCAACATGTTGGTAGAAATTTGGTCAAGTTAACTTTCACAAGAAAATGTTACCACTTCCCTCTTCTATGAGGGCTAACTAATGGCCAGTCATGCAGTCAGATGTTTCAAATCCAGATAATATGGCTTGCAATGAATGTTACTCTAGGCTATCAAGTGGAGGAAATGCTCATCATCATCATCATCATCATCATCATCATCATCATCATCATCATCATCATCATCATCATCATCATCATCATCATCAAAAATCTCAGAAGCTGCCTTTGCATTAAAACATTTAAAGGTACAGTGTGTTACTACTTTGGTTTTTTTATTGGCAAAAGTTAAGTATCACTTTGATAAATATGTACTTTACCACAATCCCATCTAAATAAAAGTGTTCTCTTAGTTTAGAAAGAGTTATTTATAAATACATAGATGTCAGTACACCCAACTGAAGGCTGCCATGTTGCCTTCCCATCTTTGAATACAATAGCTGAAAGGGGACAAACTTGCCAGCTTTAAGAGTTTTAGCTGTGTGTCCCTATGTGTTGTTGGGGGAGAAACAAGTAAAGATGACCAAGGACTGGTCAACTTGCCGTTTTCCCATGAAATGCAGCATGATCCATATTCTTTGCCGTGTGAGAGAGAGGAAAAATACCCAAGAGAAGAAAAACAATTCTTTACCAGGAGAAAAGAAGAGTCTACATCAATATAGCATTTACCACAGACCGTTCAAAACTAATGTAGGAGTTGCAACTTTCTGCGGCAGGTAGGTTTCTTCAATCTACAGTAACAGGCGTTTTTTGGGCGTTATGTTAGAAACAGGGCAGGGTAGTCCAGCAGGTACTTTATCCTCAGGTATGCAAACAGATCGTCATTGGGTCAGGTAGTTACCTATTGTTTAAGGAAGGGATTCTCAACCTTTTTGAGTCATGACCCCTTCCCTCCCAGACAAGCTTGCAGTTTGTTATAAGCTAGATGCCAAACCTGAAATTGTAGCCTGAAAAAATGTGTGCTTGATGTTGAGATTTGGTTAAACTAAAACTCCTTTCTGTTCTGTCTGTAAATGAAAGTGTTATCCATGATGATTCTGTTATCTTATTTCTTCCTGTATAAAGGCCTGACAGGTTTTTCAGATTCTTCAATCCGCTCTGGTCACCATCAGTCATTACATACTGTAGATGCAACAGCTTCTTCTTCTTGGGTACACAACGATTTGGTGCATTGTGCCACCAAGGAGTGTGGCCCAGAATGTTAAAAGCAATGACTGAGCAGTAAATTCTGTGATACAATGTTTGGGTCATCATGGAGTCATCCTCTAAATATAAGGCTTGAAAAGTTTTAGAACGATGTTAGGATAAAGTGGTTTTTGGTGCATTCTGTTCACCTCTGTGAGAAGGCACCTACATGCCCTGAATCAGCTTCTCTTGCTGCGATAATGCCAAACCAAAAATGAGCGATGACTTGGTTGTCTATGTATAAATGTGTTACCAACAAAAATGTAATTTATTTTTAAATTTTTAAAGTGGTCGGGACCCCCAGTTTGAGAAAGGCAGGTATATGGAGCCAGTACTATAGATCCTCTGTGTGTCCTGAATATATCACAGCTGTACTTATGGTTACGTCCCATGGCCTGTGCAGTATGTTAGTCTGACTTTGTGATTGCACCTAGATAATTGGACAGCTGAGTGGAGCCTCCTCTGCCTGGATGTGCCATTACTTACCAGTGATAGGCCAACCAATTGAATTGGCCTATTCAATTGGTTGTAACAGTTATGAACAAGTAAAAAAGGGAAAATAATGGGGCACATGATATTGAAGGGCGTCATGTAACTTGAGATAAAAAGTTATCTTCCTCTAATTTGGCAATCGCCTTTTCTTAGTGTTTTCAGTGTATTAAACATGATCACTTGGTTGTGTTTAGGCTTCAGTTCTATTTGGTCACATTTTGGAAGCAAAGCATCTTGGTTAAGTTTAAGAAGTGACAAGGTTTAACTAAATTATAAATGTGCATGTTTTATTACTATACAAAAAAATATAAAATGGTTTACCTCTGGCTGGATTTTAAAGCAGGGGTCCTAATAAAACAACTCTATGTAACATAAAATGAACATATTGTCTACATGCTTTTTAAGTTCCAAACACCGCCATTTGTCACATTTGAGATTTATTGTTATTTAATTGGAATGACTGTCTTTCCTTTTGCAAACAACAAACTTTGAATAAAAATTCCCTATGCTCATTAATGCACCGACTGAAGCTCAGTTCTGTTCTAAAGTAATCTCCCATGAGTCCAACTTATAGTTGATACTTAAAGCTTTGATCGCCTAAAAGTCTCCCTGTCTTTCTTCTTGATATCCTGCTGCTGTATCACCTTCTCTTCCTACCTATTTAGTTGAAGTGAAATCTTCACCATCCATTTCTCTCCTTTACAATCTCATCCACCCCTCCTTTTCCTCCTCCTCGTCCTGCTTCAGTTAATTCATGAACGGCATCATGATTGAATATTAATAATTCACATCAGCTCCCCCTGATGACTCATTACAATCCTTTAGATGGAGAGGAAGGGAGACAAGCATGCACAGATGACAATATGAAAGAAAGCACTTGCAAACTAAAGGCATCCTCTAAATCATTGGATTCTTTTTAGTCCTTTGTAAAATTCTAACACTGAGTCTTGGACAAACATGAGCACACACGGGTTCACACATAATAATCTCTCATTGTAACCAGCTGAGGTTGAGGTGTTGATGTGAGGGCCGTGTCACAGCTAAAGATAAAGAGAGATGGAAAGCTGACTGGAATAGAATTTTTCACAGATTGATAAACACAAGAGAAAAATAAAACTCTCACTTCCCCTTTAGAGTCAAACCAAAAAAACTAAATAATATTTTTTTGTCTCTGTATATATGTTTGAGTGTTTGTGTGCAAGTGTGTGTGTGGATGCATAGTGTGTGAAAGCATCAAGGTAAAGTTAAAGTAATGGTCACAGAATTGTGATAAGCATGAATAAAGACCAAAAAATCTAATATTTAACTAGAGAATTTACTTCTGATTAAGCAACCTGAGACCTTGAGAAGTTGTGACTGATAGAAAAGGAATAATAGTGAAAATTGAGTTAGTTAAATTCCTGGTATTTTTAAATTTAGAATGATTTTTCTTTTACTAGAGAGCAAGATGAATGCTGGCCTGCATATGAGTTTATGTTCTTGTGATCTATTCAACATACAGTGCAGCCTTTTCAAAAGCTGAACTCTCACTATACAATCCTCATTTTATTGCATAAGTTTCCATAAGGGAGAGCACATGACCTGCACACACAAAAACATATTCACACACACACACGGTTTCACAACCATTTAGCCCCATTAGTAGGAGAGAGTTGAACACCTTGCAGACTGCAAGGTGTGTGTCGATCGATGGAGGTTAAACCCAGGGTTCAAATATAAACAGCTGGATAAGTCACAATCAATAGCTCTG
>JAVQJG010231675.1:0-19578 GCA_036024015.1 Craterocephalus amniculus | reverse complement strand
CATTAAATCTATTGGCTTCCAATCAATGTAATAATGCTAATAACAATAACAGCAATAATACAGCAAGCATTATTTTCACCACGACTAGCAAATAAAAATAGTAATAATTATTTCAATATTAATATACAAAGCAGTTCAGGAGGCTCAGTCTGAATGGGCAGAAGTGGTCTGAAAAATGTCACACCTTTAGTTTGGATTGCTCTATTGCACTTCACTCAAGTGACATTTAAACATTTGAAGTTAAAGGGTTACCATGTAACTTTTGACTCAAATATTAGCCATATATCAGTAATGCTGGATGATTTCTGGGTGTTGGTGCTCTAAAGGGGGCTGCTCTCTTCAGAAACCATTATAACTTTGCAGGAGTGCGCTGCAGCAGTCTCTTTTCCCCCTTCTTTTGCTGTTGCTCCTTAAAACACGACAGTGAGAGAGAGGCTGATAATAGAGTGTGGTGAATGATACACAGCTCAAATCCAATGTAAACATATTTGAGGCTGAGATAGAAAAAATCTTGGGCAATTAAAAAATTCTGGCTGGGCGCATTTTTAACCCGCAAATAGAGGATGAACGGTCACCTTAAGACAACTCCAGAGTTGCTGAATATGTTCAGGGACATGTCCGTACAGTCCCTATTCTATGCCCTTGGCTATGACACATCCTACATGACTTCCCTTCTTTGGTTCACTATAATGTCAATTTACAAGCAGGGTTCATTTGTAAGTGAGTTGAGACCTTCAGTTTTTAAGGCCAGCATTTGCTTCTGTGGTCAGCATGAGCATTGACACTATTCCCTACAGGCCTTAATATCCTTCGAAGCGGACCAGGATTTCTTTAAAGTGGTCCAAAGGACACTTTGGTCCCATTTAAACATGATATTGGCATATTGAGGTCGTCCCTGCTAACTTAATGATTGTAACTCTGTCATTTCTTACTTGAAATCTTGGCCTTTGTCTGCCATGAGTCCTGACCTTTTGATTGTTGCAATGAAATGAAAGGGCATTTAGAAGAAAAGAAAATAGTCATCTATTTGCAGCTTTATCCGTTTTCCACAAAAAAGTTATTGAACACGTCTATTGTTTTGGGTTTAGCTGTTGCAGTGCATTTTGTTAAATCTTCCATATTTATGTTTTTGAAGTGTTACACCAACATAGAATTTTTTTTTCAGACAGATCGTAACCAGCAATCACTGTGTTTATGAGGTTATTTATTTTGTTGTACAAGTCTGTGACACAGGAACGCTCTGTCTTCATCCCTGAGGCACAGATGATTATCATTAGCAGACGGTTGTGCTACAAAATGTGCCCCGACCTCTATTTCATCTTTCATAACATGTAATAGAATTGTTTTATTCAAGTGAGCAGTTTTATTGATCGGTTACATTGACCTGAAATTGAATCTGTTTATGTTAATATTTCTGTTCTGATGGGTTTTGTTCTGGATGTTTAGCAGTGTCAGAATCCATAAGAACAGACAAAAGCAGGGCTCAGTAAGGAAGACTGTGAAGGGCAAATCCATGTCTCATGCAGTAACAAGGTTGCTGTGGGCTCCATAAAAGGTTTAATGATTGTTGCACCCCTCAACAGACGTGTTAATTTGTATTCACTCTGCAGTCTTCCTCTGTGTATCCTGTTTTAGAGTGCTTAATGTTGTCAAATGATTAAGTCCTTTTGAAGAGATGAAAGACCCTGTTTGGACAGGCTTTCCAATACTTTGTTGCTCAGATTGACTTCTATTGCTTCCTTGGTGATGACCATCTTTTGAGCAAAAATGTTTTTTATGAAATTCCTGTATTTAAAACTTTTTCTGAAACAACATTGAACATTGCCTCATCATTTTGTCGGAGCAGCTTAAATTGATTTTCTTTCGTTTGTTTGCTGTTAGCATCAGGTGGAATTGATATTGTTAATCACTCTTATGATGCGCATAAAGAATAGCCGGTTATGAGAGTCTGAAATCTTTTCATTGCTGATTCTTTTTTTTCTTTCTTCTGTGCCCTTGTTTTGCAGAATAAAGAATGGCTATGCTTAAACTGCCAGACACAGAGGGCTTTGTCTGGAAGCTTGGGAGATATTCCAGGTCCTGTGGCACAGCCCATGGGATCCCCCCGGCCATCTGCTCCAGCCAATCAGCAACCATCTCAGCAGAAAGTAGCCAATCAACTTTCAGGGCCGAGGGCTGTTGGTCCTCAACAGCAACAGAAACCATCGGGTCCCCAAGTAAGTGGCCCTCTCTCAAATGTGAAACAAGCTGGGCCAGCCCCTCAAACCAAGGGGCTCAGTCAAACTTCTCCTCAAACCAAGGGTTCAACTCAGCCCCCATCCCAAGCTAAGAGTCAAACTCAACCCTCAGCTCAGGGTAAAGGACCTACTCAAGTTAAAGGTTCTAACCAGTCACATGCTCAAAGTAAGCCCCCCCCACAATCTGCTAACCAAACTAAGGGCCCAAGTCAGGCCAAAGGGCCAACTCAGATGAAAGGCTCTGCTCAGCCCTCTGCTCAGACTAAGGGCCCTTCTCATCCCTCTGGTACCAAGATTTTATCAGGCCCTGGTAAAGCTACCATCCATGCCAAGCCCTTCACCCCTTCCAAAACAGTACCTATTCAGTCAAAACCCACAGGTAACAACCATGCCCGCAAACAGCCGCAAGGCCAAGAGAAGACGAAAGTCACATCTAAATCTCTTAAAGAAGACATCAAAGCCTCACCAAAGAAGGCTTTGTCAGAGACTGTCACT
The DNA here is from genome assembly GCA_036024015.1 of Craterocephalus amniculus. NCBI lineage: Eukaryota > Metazoa > Chordata > Actinopteri > Atheriniformes > Atherinidae > Craterocephalus > Craterocephalus amniculus. The sequence goes on along the minus strand of JAVQJG010231675.1, from coordinate 16,846 downwards.
TCTCCACAAGACATGAAGATAACTGAAGATGCAAAGAAGTCAAGACACCACGAAGTGAGCTCTCTGCAACTTCTTCGCCTTCACCTGTTACTCTCGATTCATCATTTTAATTTATTTTGCTCCATTCTTGTGACTGGGATCACTTCTATGAATCATCACTTGTTCTCTTTTTTTGTATTTTGTTGTTTGAAGTACTCTCTTTGTTTTGCTTTTTTGGCAATCCCTCTTTCCATCACTCCACCATCATAAGCTTTGTTATGTTCTGTCATTGTTAATCCTCAGTATAAGTTAATTCATTGTTATCCAGTTTTACTTATTATTAATGCTATAGTAATAACTTGTTTCTGTTGGATTTTTTTTATTAAATCATGATCATATCATTAGTAAAAATAACCCTAGCAGAGAATTTGTCTTAATTATAAAAAATTCCCTTTTTTCATCACGTTAAATTCATCATCAGCAAAATCATCATAATTACCATCATAATCCTTATCTTCATCATCATTGCCTCAGAAGTTATTTTTTTCATGTGCCTGCTCCTTCCTTTTTCTACTTTTGTTTTGAACACTTTTGTTTGTAACAGTTGCAAGCTTTTTGTGTTATGTCACAAATCGTGATGATTTTCAAGCATTCCAAGCATGTTCGTTATTCTTCAGCGGCTCGAAGAATGCAATGGAGAATGCGTCAAAGATGGCAAACTCGCATGTAACCAAATGACATTTGTCTGTAGATCTTTGTATGTTCAACTGTCTGTAATATTCACTCTGTGTAAGTGTATTTGTCCATCTGTGTACACATACCACTGAAGGGGAAACTCAACTCAAATCACTATTGATTAATAACATGGTTTAAGAATGCATTACTAAAATTGACAATAAAAGCTTGTCTTTAAAAAAAAAGAAAGGTAATAAACAATAAAATTTTGGGTTGATTTTAGCCTGAGGTGTTAAAATGTCTTGTTGGTTTTTTCAAATGTTATTAATCTCTAATATCTTACTATTAGAGACAGTTTCATTTCTATTAAATGTAATAAAATTGATTTTATTCCCAATCATCTAAGAATGCTCATAAAGATGTCAGTACTGATGAGCTGGATGAAATAGTGGGATATAAGATGTGCACTGAAGCTTCCAATAGCCCCTTTATGAGTTAATTATGACCTTGGCTATTATTATTATTAATGTCTTTTTTGGTTTCTGACCCCTGTTCTCCTTCTCTCTTTCTTTAGGATAACACCAAATCAAGTATGCAGAGTTTAAGTGACACTGGATACTCTTCAGATGGGATCTCCAGCTCTCAAGGGGAGATTATAGGTCAAATCCGAGAAGAAAGCCTTAAGCTCAATGAAAGGGGTGCATCCATCCCTTCAGAAATCACCAAATTAGAGAGCTCCATGAAACCTCTGCTAGAGTCAAAGACCATGTCTGACCAGAAGCACAGGCCTCATTCACTTTCTGTGGGACAAGAACGGGACTACAGCCCTGATAATGATTCAGCAAGGGATGAATCAGAGGATGACCTCAGTTGTAAGCTTCGCCATGATTATGTGGAAGACAGCAGTGAAAGTGGTCTCTCGCCACTTCCAGTAAGACAAAAGAAGTCCCATAAGGATATAACAGATGAAGAGTACATGAGAAGACAGATTATGGAGATGAGCGCTGATGAGGAAGAATTAGAAGATTATGGAAACCAGAAAAGTAAAAAGTCCCATAAAACCAGTGGGGATTTAAACAAAGATAGAAGACGGCTTTCTCACCAGTCTAATAGTTTTGAAGATGACACAAAGGCATCAGAGGGTGCTTATAAGGCAAATGAAGAGGAGGATGTTGTTATGGCTGGAGGCCTTCGACGTTTTAAGACCATTGAGCTGAATAACACCAACAGCTACAATCGAGACATTGAGCTGAGCACTGAGCATGATCTACGAGAACCAGAGTTAGAGATGGAGAGTCTGACCGGCTCGCCAGAGGAACGGTCTAAAGGAGAATATTCATCCACTCTGCCTGCCACCACTCCTAGCTACACCTCTGGAACATCCCCCACCTCTGTGTCGTCCATGGAGGATGACAGTGACAGCAGCCCTAGTCGAAGGGCGCGACTTGAGGAGGCAAAGCAGCAGAGGAAGGCTCGACATCGGTCACATGGGCCATTGCTGCCCACTATAGAGGACTCATCTGAGGAGGATGAGCTCAGAGAGGAGGAAGAACTACTCAGAGAACAAGAGCAGATGAGAGATCTAGAGCAGCAGAGGATTAGAAGTACTGCTCGGAAAACAAAGAGGGATAAAGAGGAGCTACGGGCACAAAGGCGCAGAGAAAGGTCCAAAACTCCCCCCAGTAATCTTTCTCCTATTGAGGACGCATCCCCAACAGAGGAGTTGAGACAGGCTGCTGAGATGGAGGAACTCCACAGATCGTCATGCTCGGAATACTCACCCTCAATGGACTCAGAGGCAGAAGGTTTTGAAATGATTGGTGGAAAGCTGTACAAATCAGGAAAAGAATTTAACCTTCCAACTTTTACATCACTCTACTCTCCAACGGAAAAGACATCAGCAATGTCACCCTCTGATAAAACCTTAAAAAGTGCAGAGGAGGTTTATGAGGAGATGATGAGGAAAGCACAGCTCATGCAGAGGCAAGGACAGACATCGAATCAGCAGAAAGGTACCTCTCAGCAAGATGGTGGGCATCGTCTTGAGGCTGGAACTTCTCTCACACCTGGCTCAAGCCCAACACAGGTTACTGCACCTATGTCCTTCTCCACAACAGGCAATGATCCAAGAGTTGCAGGTATTCATACTGCACAGCATCTGTCAAAAGAAACACAGAACAGAATGTTGACACAGAGTGCCAAAATTGAAGGTGTTGTTAGAGTTGCCACAACCAAAGCCCAAATGAGTCAGGCTGCCCCAACTCGACAAGCGGGTAGCACAGTGCCTGCTGGCAACAGAGCAGGCTCCCAGAGGCCAACACAAGCAACCCCTGACCCTGGATCATCCTCCTTGTCCTCCAAAGTTTTTTCCCTTTTCAAAGGTCCTAGTCCCCCAGTTTCTCCCACTACCTCACCAACACAAAGCCCAACACATACATCATCTGGCCGATCCACCAGTGGTAGTGGCAGGCAGTTGCCATCTTTGCCTACTGGTGCTTCATCAGCAGTAACAGCAGCTCATGGAGCCCAGGCACCTCAGAGGACAATGTCCCCGCGTCTCACACGGCAGCAGTCCTCTCAAGATTCTCCAGTGATTGGTTCTGAAACGTCTAGTCCTGCCAAGCCACATACTGTAAATTCTTCCACTTCTCCTTTGTCATCGCCCACACAAGCCAATTGTAAAACACTGTATAGCTCTCAGCCCCCATCAGCAAGTTCCCCAACATCACCACAAATCCATCACTCTCAACAGCCCCCAAAACAATCCTCTCAGACACTCCCAAATATTGAAAAAGTAAATGTTGGTTTCAGTGCTGTGAACACAAGTGCACAAAGTCGTGGATCTATGGAAAATATATCTCTATGTAAAATATCAAATATTCCAGGCACTTCAAATCTTGTAGGTCAGAGCCCCACACTATCAGGCACTAACATTGTAGACCTAAGAGCTCCACAGAGGCCAGCTCCAATTATAATGACAGACCAGGGCATGGATCTAACATCCCTTGCCTCTGACACAAGACGATACTCTTTAGGAGCAGAGCAGACATCGGGTAGACACACAGCAGTGCAGCCTCTTATTATGAACCTAAATGCACAAGAGCAACCACATGTGTCTGTATCAACGCCGACAACAGTGAGTGTCACAGTCACGGGCTCAATGTTTATGTCCCAACCTAAGCAACCCATTGTATATGGCGATCCTTTGCAAAACCGTGTAGATCTGGGGCAAGGTGTTGGATCAGCTGTTTGCTTAACGCAGACCAGGCCTCCGATTACTGATCCATCTATTCCCAAAATTGACGCCTGCCTTGAAAATCTTGGCTTACAGCAGCAGCAACTGCAGTTACAACAGCAGAAGCTTCTGCAGCAGCAACAGCTTCTTGAGCAGCAGCTTCAGCAGCACCAACAGCAATCCTCTTTTGCCCGCTACAATTTAGCAAATCAGGTGCAGCCACTGCTGGTGAAGAAAGACCTTGTAGTGACTCAGACAACCAGTCCCCATCCTGTAGTGACTGCTAGTGCCATACCTAGAGTATCCCCTCTGGCTCCACCGTCAGTGTCTGGGGCTTCTAACTTACCTCATGAAATGTATGGTGGAGTTGCCTTAGAGCTAAAAAACAAGCCAACAGTAATGAACTTGTCTACAGGTAAACCCCATGTTATGATGGTGCAACTTGATGAAAGTAACCCAACTCAAAGTGGCACAGTGACTCAGTTGGTTAGACAAGAGGAGCAGCCTCCTGCTCCTCCTCCCCCACCTCAGGTCTTGGATCTAACTGGACAGATCAAACCAGAAAACCTAGTGGCTTGCTGTGATGTTGTTTACAAACTGCCCTTTGCTGGTTCCTGTTCAGGGTCATTCTCTCAGAAACCTACCACAGCCTCTTCAGATAAAAATCCCAACTCTGAAACCTCTCCAGCAGCCCACCAACCACATCATAGTGTCAGCCAACATCAACACCAGCCTCCAGTTTCACAAGGACTGACAGAGGAACATAAACCGTATCCACAACCTGTACTCCCCTCAGGAAAAATACAGCCCTCAATGTCTGATACTAATCTACCTGTTGCAGGGCACTATCAGAATAATGTCCAGGGTGGTCTGGCAGTTGATCTTAGCAGTATGAATCAGACTTATGATGGTGGATACCTTGGCATGGGAGCACAATATGGTTCCTACACAGACTTGCGTCACCAGGGAGAATCAGCAGGGCCTTCATTACCCCTTCGTCGATACGGCTCCATGTCAAATATCAATTCTGACTATGCCTATGGTTCACGTGACCCGGCAGTATCGCAGGACTCTAATCTGGCTCAGTACAGTGCAACTACTGCTAGAGAGATTAGTCGCATGTGTGCAGCTCTTAACACTGTGGACCAGTTTGGGAGCCGCTATGGAAATAACCCTGATCTGATGACATTTGGGGCTGGAAGAGGTGGACCTTTAGCAAGGCTAAATCTCCAGCAAAGCTTAGCATCAATAAGAGCAAATTTACTATATGGACCAGATGGAAGACCAACGGCTAACAGTCAAACCCTAACAAATCTAATAAATGCTAGACAAGCAAGTATACGCGCCTTGTACCCTACTGCTATGAGAGGGGGTGATGGCATGATATATTCCACCATAAACACTCCCATAGCTTCAACCTTGCCAATTACTACACAGCCTGCTCCTGTCCTGCGCCCCATGCCGAGGGGAATTTACAGACCATACCCTACAGGTGTAACTGCTGTACCTTTGGCTAGTCTGACAAGGTTGCCTCAAGTTACTCCCAGAATGCCTCTGTCTACTCAAGGACCATATTCTTATCCTCCTCCAAATCAATATCATACTTCAGCCACATCATCAGGAACTGTTCCAACAGTAAGCAGCTCACACCAGGAAACTCCAGTTTACCTTGGTAAGCCTTTAACAGTGGCTGCACAAACAACTGGAACTCTTCCACCAACTAAGCCTGCAGCACACTTAGAGGCACAAAATGTACCTGCATCTGGTGTGCTAACCACCGGAGATCAGCAAGTAGACCCCACTCAGCTTACCTCACAGAATATCACACCTGTTTCTCAAGGGCAAGGACAACCTCCAACTGTCCAGCCAATGCAGGCTCCAATGTCACAGCAGCTTTCTAATCAAACTGAACCTTTATCGCTAACTCAAACCCAGCCTCAAGCTCAACCCATCAGTCAGCCTCAGCCATCAGTTATGCCGCAAGGCCAGTCACAAGCAACTCCAACTTCCAAACTTTCTCCAACGACAGATGCACAGAAAGGTAAGGAAGACGAGAGACTGAGCCAGCAGCAGGAGCACATGCTGCAGCTAGAGCGAGAACGAGTTGAACTGGAGAAATTACGCCAGCTGCGCCTACAAGAAGAGCTTGAAAGAGATCGCATGGAGCTTCAGCGGCACAGAGAAAAAGAACAGCTACTTGTCCAAAGGGAGATTCAAGAACTGCAGACTATCAAACAGCACGTCCTACAGCAACAGCAGGCAGAGAGGGAGACACAGCTTTTTATGCAAAGAGAACAATTGGCACAGCAGCGAATGCAACTTGAGCAAATCCAATCTCTGCAGCAGCAGCTCCAGCAGCAGTTGGAGGAGCAGAAAAGGCAAAAGACAGCAGCGGTGGAGGCAGCAGCGGCTGTAGCAGCAGCTGAAGCAACAGCGGCTTCGGCTGCAGCTGCAGCAGCAGCAACTTCTGCTCAAGGTGCTATACAAGGGGTTGTTGTTGGAGGAGGGGCCCCTCAAGGGTTTATTATCTGTGACCAGAGTGGGAGAGTTATTCAGCAAGATGGACAAAGTGTTCAATTTTGGCAGGATGGACAAGTTGTCCAGGCAGTAGTGGCAGCTCGACCTATCCAAAGCTCCACCTCTGAAATGTCTTTGAGGAGCAGCGACAAACAGGCTGATTCTAAGCTCATGAAGAAGCAGAATTCCATGCCTCGACTGAGGGATGGCTCAGAGGAGGATTCTGTGAAAAGAATTACAGACAGCTGTGTGCAAACAGACGATGAGGATGGAGAGGACAGATTCATGAATAGGCGTAGGAGAACAAGGCGCATTGTAGATTGCAGTGTGCAGACTGATGAGGAAGACCAGGGTGAATGGGACCAGCAGCCAGTACGGCGCAGGCGATCTCGGGTTTCAAAACACTCTGAATCCAGTGGTGAGGCCAAATCTGATGGCTCATCTAAAGTTGCTTCTTCAAGTATAGCTATTCAAACTACTAATGACTCATCATGCCAAACAGAGCCAGACCAACTGGGCAGGGTTTCCCCTGCTATCCATATTACCATGGCAGAGACTTCAAAGGTTGACCTGTTACATTATATAGCAGCTCCTGAAAGAACTCACAAAGGAGAGAGTCTAGCTTGCCAGACAGAACCAGAGTCCCATTCACAGGGAGTAGTTACCCCTCAGCTGAGCATCCCTACAACTATCAGTCCATATTCAGCTAGTCTGCACATAGTAGGAGGGAACACTTCTGACCCAACCTTACAAAGACACCAAGGAGTTGCTAAGTTTGAAAGGAGGAAACCAGACCCTCTGGAAATTGGCTATCAACAACAAAACGAGTCTTCATCTCGCCAGCCCCCAAAATCTCCACAGGTGTTATACTCCCCTGTATCACCGCTGTCTCCTCATCGTATGTTGGAGACCACATTTGCCTCCCAGGAAAAGCTGAACAAGGCCCATGTTACACCACAGCAAAAGACCTTTACAGCTGAATCTCCCCAGCGCCACCAGACGCTGCCAAGACCCATAAAGAGTGTGCAGCGCTCCATGTCAGATCCAAAACCTCTCAGCCCTACATCAGAGGACCCTGCCAAGAACAGGTTCTCCCCATATCATCAGCAAGCTTTGTCCAACAGTCAGGTAAAAAAAATTCATTCGTTTCCACAGAATGTATAAAGTATATATCTTACGAGGTTGTTTTTACCAAAAATGATGTTTTTTAGATATTTAGCATCACTATAAAATGAATACAGGCAAACTAACATTTAAAGTATAATACTGTACTAAGTTATAGTAAACCTCTAAATAACAAAAAACAAACATTAATTCCACATTTATGAGAGCCAATTAAAAATTGAAGATTAAATATACAAAATCTTAAAAAATCTAAAAAAAATAAAACAATTATTCGATAAAAAGTGTCCAAAAATAATAAATCCTCTTCTAGTCATATAAAATGAGGTCTCTTAGTAACTATGAATAAAAAATCAGAATGTTTATAAATACATTGCAATAAGCAGTTTTTGTTTGGATAGACGCAGATTATAGCACAGGATCTGGCACTCAAGAGGAAGTGACAGAATGTTCTCATAAGAGCAGCTGGCCATGCCAGAAAAGCATCTCTGCTCTATCCCCTCCCCTTATCTCACCCATTTGCTTTCTCAGTCTGTTACTTTCTCTCACACTGTCCTCCTGCCATGACTTCTATATCTGGAAAACCCCTGAAGTGCTGCCAGGGGGGCACACAATATGACCAAATCCTGGTGCTGCTTTGCTGTCTTCCTGATTGTTAGCAGCTGGTCAAAGTAAATTAACACTCTGCACTTAGGACCAAAATTAGTCTGAGAAGCGTTCCATGCATTTGTATCTCTAATCAGTAGTGTTAGTGTTTAATACGTGGCTCTTTTGTGGATACCTGATAAAATTTTTATGGATCTACCCAACACAACTTTTATGTAAGTAACGCACTGGCATAAATGCGTTTTTATATAGTTGAACTATTCTTGCTTGCATGCCATGCATAGATAGTAATGTAAAAGACTGGATACTGCAGACATCTCAAGAGTATAAGTGGAGGTAGGGGTTGATCCAGATAAAAGGCTAATATTTAAAATTTTATTTCTATGGTTGTGACTATTTTTATGTTTATTTTACATTTATTTAACTGTTCAAACACACACTGGGATAATATTTGTTTTGATGAAAACTCATGAAATTCTGTATGAACTATAAATAGCACAGTAATTCTGCTCAGTTACAAGTTAAATATCAGACTAATTGTTTACATTATAGTTAAAGTCACTCCTATAATGAGTAACATGATTAAATTGTACCTCTATGTGGACGTGTTTTCATGTGCTAATCTGATATGAAATTTAAAATATTAGACAGTAACTTTAGCTTTCACTGAAATACTTCACCCAGTATAATGAAATCAGATAAATATTTCAGTTTTAATTGTGATGTAGTCGTACTATATAGCTAATTTAACATCAGGTATCCTGACAGCATATCTTGCAAAATGGCTTAAATTTTTGTGATGCAATGAAAAAGTGTGAAGAACTAGTATACAGTAAAGAGTTTGATTTCCACAAACACATTCTGTTTATTGCTCAGGATTTGCTGATGTGTCTCTGCCTTTCCTAGCAGATGGCCTCCCTGCAGCAGCAGCAGCAGAACTCTCTGATGAGGAAAGTAAAGAGGACTCTTCCCAGCCCCCCTCCAGAGGAAACTCCGCTCCCTATTGTTACTCCAGCACAAATGTACGGTTCTCCTGGCATGCCACAGAGAGTCCTTTCGAGACCTGCCCAGGGAGTCACCAAGGCTGGCCTTCTAAGTGAATTAAAAATTGTGGAGCAAGAGTCGTCGAAGCTTCGTAAGCAACAGGCAGAACTGGAAGAGGAAGAGAAAGAGATCGATGCAAAGCTGCGCTATTTGGAGCTGGGTATCACTCAGCGAAAAGAGACCATGGTGAAGGAGAGGGAGAGGAGAGAGTTGGCCTACTTGCGGTGTATGGGTGATGCCCGTGACTACATGTCGGACAGTGAGCTCAATAACCTCAGGATGGCAGCTGCAACTGGAACATATGATGCTAATGGTTTGCTGACAAGGCCTAGCACTGCACCGCTGAGTCAGTTTACCAATGACCTCAATGCAGCCCCTCAGTATCCCTCAACTTCCTCTTACATGTCATATCCATACCCACAAAGTCAGCCATCAACACAGCAGCCAGGCCCTGCTTACCAACAGATTGGTTTCCAACCTCCTCAGTATCCATCTTCTTCTGCCCCCCAGCCTGGAACATTCCAGCCCCATCCCCCTCCTGGTCCTGGATACCAGAATCAGGGAACCTATTCTTCTCGCATGTATGCCCAGTCATCCTATCAGGCAGACATCGGCATGCAGCAGCATGGTCACCAGGGCTTCCATTCAACTGGTCAGCCTATGGCAGGGCAGAGCCTTCCTTACCCCACCCACACTTCCTACCAACCTGGTCTACCCTACCAGCCCCAGGCAGAGATCCTCACAGTCCATCAAAGACCCAGGCAAACGTCTTTGGCCGATCTTGAACAAAAACAGCCCACCAACTATGAGGTCATCAGCAACCCAGCAGTGTCAGTGGCCACATCAGCTCCAGATACAAACTTTGGTTCAGCTTATAGCAACGCTTACGGACAATACCGCCCCCCTGAGCCTGGCCTGACTCACTCTGTGGACAGCCCCACCTCCGCTTATGCAGCAGATGGTCTCTACACCTCCAATTTGGAGCAGAATATTCCCAGGAACTACGTGATGATTGATGACATCAGTGAGTTGACAAAAGACAACACTGGCCAACCTACTGATGCTCTGGGCCACCCTGTTGGAGGGCGGTATCGCAATGAGAATGGGCCTGCTCGAGGAACTGCCTATGGCAGGCCTGAAGATGAGCCTGTCGATGCTTACGGCAGACCGACAGGTTCAGCTGGTTACCAGAGTACAGGCGACAGCCGCACCAGCACCACTGTGAGTGGAGGCTCATATTATTATGACGATTATAAACACACATCACGCTCTGGTAGCCACAAACTCACATCCAAGAATCTTGCTCCTGCCGTTGTCTCCTCTAAACGCAGCAAGCACAGGAAGCAGGGTATGGAGCAGAAGATTTCTAAATTCTCCCCCATTGAGGAAGCTCGAGATGTGGAGTCTGACCTTGCCTCTTACACAATGACAACATCTACAGGGGGCTCCTGTACTGTTGTGTCAAGATCCAAGAAACTTCAGGATGACGGCACCTATGGGATGAAGAAAAATGCATATGACCAGCAGAGATATTACGGCACCAGTCGGGACGGTCTGGAGGAGGAGGACCGCATGTACAGCTCCGGTAGGTCCAGGTCCACTGGATATGGTATGGACAAGATTTCATCCAGAGATGCCCCAGGCCATCGTAGCAAATCATACGAAAGAGATGCCATGGAGCGGTCTCAGAGAAGCAGCCGCAGACCTCCCGTTCGCACTCAGAATTCAGAAGAAGAGAGCCCCCTCAGTCCTGTTGGGAAGCCTGTAGGCATGGGAAGAGGCTCTGGCATACCAGAGGCCCATGAAGTGAGAAACCAGTACGGCTCCAGCCATTCACTGCCAGATGTGCAAGACCACCACAAGAAGGACCTTCCCAGAAGTCATGTCTATAAGCCGGATGATCCGTATCTTGTAGATGACATGCACTGTGCTGTGTCTGACAGTGAAGGTAACTGGTGCTGAATTATCTTTGCTGCATTTTGCTCCTGACACTTTTAAAGTGAAAAGACTGCATGCCAAGTGTGAAGGAGAACTTCGTTATTTTTATTTTTCCTGTTTTTTCCCCCTTTTTTATGTTCCCTTCTATAAAAGCCAAAATATTTTATATGTAGTATTTGCCTGCATGTTTCTTTTTCCTTTTTTTAAGTGAGTTCTGCTTTTTATTGAGTTTTTTTCCTGATTCCTCAAAGATCTGCATGGCTCTAGAATGTGGAACATGTTTTCCCAGTTTTGCATCAAACTGCATGCTACTCAATTCAACACGTGTAATCAATTGACTGACAATGTTTGTATTGGTTTTTGAAAAGCATATCATTTGAGCCAAGAAGAGACTGACTGGTTTGAGAAACCCCGGGAGGCCCGCTCTGATCGTTCAAGACATCATGGAAGTGGAAGTCACTCCTCCACAGGTAGACGTAGCAAACCCGCATACCATGACTATGAAGAGGCTCCAGAGGAATACTCTCAGCAGGACGAGTACAACCAACAGCGCCACCCCTCCTCCACCGCACGGGACCATCGTCATCATGGCAGCAGCTCTGCCAGGCACGGCTCTTCTCGTCACTCCGCAGAAGAACCGAGATCCTCACGTTCTTCCAGGTCGCACCCCAAAGACCCAACTGGCCGCTCTGATGGCAGGAACTCCTCATCGGCTCAGAGAAGGAGCGGAGCAGACTCCCGCTCTGCCCATGACAGCCCTCGAAACTCAGGAGACTTCTCTCGAGAATCAGCTTCTGGTCACCACCACAGCACTGGAGGAAGGAGCCAGAGACCACAAGGAGATCGCACAGCCACCAGGAGACAAGATCCTAATAAACCACAGCAACAGCAGCCCCTTCAGAGCCACGCAGGGCAGCAGCGGTCAGGTGGTCAGGGACAGTTTGGGAGACATCCGGGCTCTGAACCACTTGATGGTACCCAACAGGCCCAACAGCAGCAGCCACTGCAGCAAGGTCAGACCCCACAAAGCAACCAGCTGCCAACAACAACTGCAACAAGCGGAGCAGCACAGCAACAGCAGCAGCAGCCCAAATCTGCACAAGCCCCATCACAGGCACGCCAACCAGGAGTGGGGTCTGCAGTTGGGCAGCCAGCCCCAGCGGTAAGTAGACCCTAACACGGTCTCATTTAACTTGCATGAGAAAAAATTCTGATGTGCTAGCTCAGTAGTAGTATTTGCTAAACAGCCCTTTGCCTAAATACAGTTATTGTGACTAACAGACCCAGGAGTGATTCGCTCTGAAGTTACTTCGTCACCTCTCTTCTCAATATTGCAGCAGCTACTGACTACAATATTTTTGTTGCTGTTAAAAATAATGAAAACAATGAACACAATGAAGTTCCACCCCTCCCAGACAGCAGACATGTTTGGGCCAAAACTGAGCTACATTTGGCACTTATAGCACAAAACTGGCATGTCTTGTGTAAGCTAGAGGTGAATCAGATGCCATTTCATATCCTCACGTGGATTATTGCAAGACTCCTGTGGCCACATGTGGTTCAGGTGTCAGTTGTTGCCCTGGAGGCAGATTATGGCAATTTCCTTGTCTGCCAGACGTGGTGGTGATGTGGCTGAACTTCAGCAGCCAGACTCATTAAGTCATCTGTCTTTTTATTCCTTGATTGTGGGACAAGACTTTTCACTAACTGACTTACTGCCTTCCCTGTGTCACATTTATAATGGACAAAAGTTGAAAAAAACAATCTTTTTAGAAAAGAAATAGTAACACAAAAATCAACCAACATTAAATGTTGTCCAATTTCATATTCATAAGGCAAAGGTGGATGCTACACCTGCAGCAGGAGCTGCCACAGGAGTAAAACCCACAATGGGAGCCCCTTCAGCACCTCAGCCTACCAAGATAGCCACACCCCCTCTAACAGGCATTGGTAAGTTTGATATGTGATATTTATACCACAAATAACCAATGGTTAGGATAAAGAGTGTGAGATGGACGTTTTTTATAAATGTTGTTAATTTGAAAAAACTAATTGCAGGCTCCAAGGCAGCTCCTGTTGGCATTGGGAGCAAGCCAGCAGGTATTGGCAGCGCTGCAGCAGGACAAGCACCTGCAGAAGGGGAAAACGTTCTTACCAAAATCCTACAGGGAGGGGCAGCAGAGCAAGCAGGAAAACTGGGGGATGGTATGCTCATTATGCAGATTCGGACAATACTGTCAGAACTGATACAGTTCCTTGAACGCATCGGGCTGTTTTTTAACATTTGGCTCTTCCTCTTTTGCTACTTTGACAGCTTTGTCTGGCCTTGGAAAGAAGTTCACCTCATTTTGGTGAACTAAATAGATGAAGGTTAGGTAAGTGAACTGTAGCTTTGCTTTTGTATAAATGCTCTGGTAAGGAGGCATTAGCAGCTAAAAAACTGTTGATTTAAAAGCTTAAAAGACTTTAAATGGCATGGTCTGCCTTTCTTTTTTAATATTTTAGTTTTTGAGGTCAAAACCATTGCACATATTTGCTGTTTTGCTGTGTCCAAATGTCATTTTTTCTTGTTTTTTGGCTATTTGTGACATTTTGAAACTTATATTTGCTGCTGGTTATCTTGGCCAGGACTCTTAAAAAAGAGGTTCTTCATCTCAGTGGGATTTCCCTGGTTATGTAAATGTTAAATAAGAAAAAAAAAGAGAAAAGTCAACTGTGTTTGCTTTCTTGTTGATTCTTTTCAGGGTATCTAGAGGTGAAATGAAAGGGATTGATTGCTTTGTACTGGAAAAACCTATGAAATCATATTTAAAAACACTTCACATCACACTGGATACAGGACAAGAGATGTTCTGAGTGCAAACAGTAAGAATAAATGCTTCTTTTATTTATTTGATTTTTTTTTCTTTTAAGCATTTTTGACAAGCATGCTTTTTTGGAAAACTGTTGAACATTTTATAGCTGTATTACATATTAAAATTTACAGTAACTTCAGAAAACCTGTGATACTTTAAGTTTTCACCCCATAAGTTTTACCTTTAGCTCGTTTGGTTTAATTGGTGCACCAAGACTCCAGGCTTCATGTATTGATGTCCTATCAACCATATATTTACATAGATTAGCAGAGGCCTTGTCTGCGTAATGAGAAGAATCAAGCAAAGTGATGACTCATTGAATGCTGTGACTCTTTACCTTCCCTTTCCCCTAAATTACTTAACAGAGCTGGAATCAAAGGATGCCTTGTCAGCACTGAATTCCCCAGAAATGGGCATACGATTGAAGTGAATTAAATAAGGGGGATCGCTTTGTCAGCAGGCTGCTACGAGACATGAAGAGGCCTGAAAGTAAGTGGATGCTTGGACAGAACTACAGTCCCAGAATGATGATGGTAGAGATGACTGAGACCTCATTAAATAAGTGGTAAGTACTCTCTGAGTGTGCATGCGCAGATAGTTTTACTTTCGCTGTGCTATTGTGTTTGTTTTGTGTGTGTTTTTCAGTGAACATGTGACAAAGTGATAAAAGTTACAGTCAGCATTAAACTGCTACAGAGATGAGAGGCCACAAGCTAGAAACCAGTAGGTCAGCACTAGAACGGTTTAACCTCTGACCCTGCACACCTTGAATAATCTGGAGCAACACAGCATGCTATAATTAGCCTGAGAAAGCTAACACTGGCTTGGCTTTGATGTCACACAAGCAAAGGTGCACAGGGACAATATTGAGCATGTGGGGGCACTCATAGTTATGACTCACTGTGGGCATCATCACATGCAAGAATGAACAATTTCTACTCAATGGAGCAGAACTGCTGAGGTGCAAAAAAAGCGTTTTTCAGTGAACTTTATTTGGCTTCTATCAAAACACATGTTGCGAGCTGTAGTGAGGAACTTAAATCTATTTTTAATAACATATTTAGCTGTTGTTCTCTCTGTTAGTATTAATATCCTGTGTCATCATAACTGTGTGTGGCCAATCCAAAGACTGAGAGTGGGAATGTAGAGATAAACCAGGCTGTGGCTCACTGGATAACAGCCAAAACCACCAAGGCTTTTGTAGGATGCAGTATTTTGCAAAGTGGAGTGTGGTGGCCGAGCTGTGACGTATAGAGACACGGCACATCATGTTGCTTTTGACTGTGTAATAAGATGCCTTTTGAATAACGGTCTTAATCCTTTAAAATACTTTTTAAAAGACATTTTGATGAATGTTATTTTTCATTCGTATAATCTATAAAGCAGCATTCATTCTGTGATGCATCTGGTTTGGGGTTTTGGTATTTTAATTAAAAATTAACTCCAACTTTCACATCTTCGCTTTCTTTCAGGTCGATAGTTAGGATGCAGTGAAGTGGAAAGAGAAAGGAGCACTGTTTCTCATTCTCCTGGGATCTGTGAGGCAGTACAAGCCTCGCAAACTGAGGCAGATGGATATCATGGGAGAAATTCAGCATGTTTGGCCATGCGTGTCCCTCTCTTTGAAACAGCTCAATAAAGGAAGACTCATGGCGCCCTCTTCAGAGATTATAAGGCAATACCACTCATGTCTGAGGAGTACACGTTGCACAAGGATTTTTGATTCCACTTTGATCTCTTCAGGTTATTTTCATGCAAAACACACAAGGAAAAAAATATAAAAGTGAAAACAAAAGAAAGATTTCATAGGTTTTTCCTTATACTAAAGAGACCGATCTCAGTCCACAATGACACCACTTACTCGGAACAGACTAGGCGTATGACAGCAATGACAACCAACCTGGCAATTCCACTAAAATCCTTGAATGCTTGGTTTCTCTGCTCTCCACAGTACATTCCAGTATGGGGAATTGAACCCTTTCTTTGAATGTGTTTTTAATTTCTCGTCTTTTGGTTTCAGTGTGTACAGAATGCATTGTGTAAATGTGTACATGAGAATGCACGTACATATGAAAAACTGAAAAAACAAACAAAAAAAAAACGCCCATATAAGTTCTTCTACACCACCTAAAAGATGCCGCTGCTCATTAGTTGTAGGTTTTGGGGGGAAGGGAATCACTACCAGCGTGCCCACAAGTGTTCACAGAGGTGAGACAAGATTCGCAGAGGTGAGAGGACCAAATGAAAGAGTGACCACGGCTCTTTTTAAGCCATCGCAAAGCCATCGTTAGTGTCTGTCCCAGAGCCTTCTGGGACTGTATCCGTTTTTTAATTTGTCTCATCTTTTAGTTTTATTATTTGTTTTGTTTTTTCATTTATGCCTGATATTCAATGAATGGAAGAGCCTTATTAAGTACGTTTTTACTTGTATACCTCATGTTTTAAAACATCCATATCATCATGAATTTCTTTTTACACTGTAAACTATTGTATGTACATAAAACAAATCTGAGATGAAATATGTAAATTTGTCATTTGTGTATTTAATGAATCACTCTCCAGTGACTGTTTCTTTTTGCTGTAATGTGTTTTTTTTCTTTGGGAAAACTATATTTTTCACTTTGTATTTGTTTGAATCTGTTTTCTTGCATCAAATGATTTGCTTATTGATTTTTAAAAGCAATAGCATGCAGCAAATGGTATATAGCACAATGATATAAATGTTGCAATTAGCGATGGGAAATACCAAACACTTCTGTTGAAAAATAGCTGTCAGAGGGTTTACAACTACAGTACCATGTATAGACATGCATGATATGTGCAGATGCATAAGAGCATGCAGACCGGTACGCCCACACTTGCACACATTCTCTCT